>FIZR01026280.1:0-38035 GCA_900060175.1 Ferrisia virgata
AAATAATTCTAAATCAAATTTTATTGATTCCCCCCCCCCCCCCATAATCCACCGTAGGTCAATATACTGCAATAGCTGGGTTTTCATTGACAATATGACATAGAAAATCAAACTAAACCAACCCTTCATCAAAATTTGAGTGAACCAAAATACCCAATAGAAAGGGGCTTTGAATTTTTGTTTTTGGCTTTTGCTCAATATTTTCGCTATTCTCGAATGGTTCCTTGCAATTCTCAAACAGAAACTTACGTCAGTAAAAAAAATAATATATTAAAAAATTTAAGATAATTTTGAAATTTATCTCACAATCAATTCTAAAAGTCACATCTAGGCTCAAATACACTCTTTGAATTGTTCAAAAATTACAAATTCACTTGAAAATTGTTCAAGATGATTGAAAAAATTTACAGACGCAGAAAAATTAAAAGATAATGAGTAATAGTTTTTCGATGAAAAGGGGTGGGAGGAGAGAGGAGTTGATAAAACTAATACCGCTAAAATGATAAAATTCAATTCACTCTCGGGGGAAAGACGCAAAAAATTCCGATAAAACTGCGAAAACAAATGAAAATATTTCAAATATTTCGCTTAAATCGTTCAAAATTTTTCACGAGCATTATTTGAGAAGATTTGTATAATACGATAAAAACAAAAAATTGAGCTCTGAGATTTTCTAGGAACGCTATTAAATACTGAGATAACGCAACACCTTCAGTTTCAAGTTTAGGCAAATTATATATCACGAGCGAAACACTTCGAGAATCACAGCCTGAAAATAATTTTCCAATCGGTATAGGTATAATAAAAAAAAATGTGATAAGAATGCACATTGTGTAAAAAATTCAGAATTGGGGTTAATTCAGCTCCAGAAATTAATCGGTTTTCAAAGTACATATTAGAATAAAATCATCTCTAGCCCTCGTATTGAGCCACTAAGAGATTATTATAACCTTACCTACGCAATCACAAAATTACACCACATTCAAAAAACCACACGATATTAGCTTGAAGGCACAATAGAAAAGTAAAAAGTGAAAAATTCATTCATAAACTCGACCTATAAGCGATGTTGAAAAACTACGTTTATCAGATTTTAAAATATTAAATTTCAAAAAAAAAAAAAAACTGACTACCCAATCAAGGTTTTGTAACATAAATGCAAATAAGTACCATACTTAGTTACCACACTACCTCTCATAATTAATTTTTTTAACTTACATTTTCAAATTGAACATTTACACTAAAATACAAATAAGAAATACCGAAAAAAAAAAAGAATTATCTCTGATTATAGGAAACCCTCTTTAACCAAATTATCATTTGCCATCAGGTTTTTTCCACAGAAAATGAGAAAAACCACCAAATTCGAGTTATTTTCTCACAATATTGTATCAAATTCTACATTACAAAGTACGTAAGTGAACGATAATGAAACATTAACGCTCTACAATTAATCGTTTTAAAGTGTACAAAAAATATGCTAAATGACAGCAAATGGAATAAAAAACATTCAACCATTCGACAATAAAACATACAAAGTTACCCAAATACGTCATACGTTTACTTGAGTTCGCACAGTTAACCGCATTAAATTAGGTTATTTAAGCGAAGAAAATCGACGTGGATAAAATAATTTTATAATAAGTGATCGTAAAACAACGATAATACACAAACTTGAAAAACAGAAAAATACGAAAATTCGTCTCGAAAACAAAACATTACCCACTAAAAATATATCGACGAAAAAACACACACACACACACATGAACAAAATAACGTACCTAGATAGAAAACCAAATTCGCAAAATTGAGTATAACTTCATGTACCAAACATGAATTATTAGGTACCAACATGTACTGATTAAATTTCCACCACGTTGTTTTCAATTTAAGGTAACAATCAAAAATGAACTAGACACTCTTACGTTATTTTATAAAACTTCTTCGGGTCGGGTCGGTGGTGTGGTATTAAAATGTGAAATATGAATTCCACAGGTTTTCGGTTATATTTTTACGTATGTGTGCCCTTGAGCTGGAGTTACTTCCCGCGTGTTAGGTATCCTACCTTGAAGATGAATCGGGGTTAGCGAGATGAGACCAGGTAGCTAAAGACAATATCGCATCACGATTACTTCATTCGCTCATTCGCATATATCGGCAAAAAAATATCTGAAATTTGACCATCGTAGACCCAACCAAAACTAAGTACACTGACTATAGAAGAGTGACGAATAGCGAAATACCCTGGGATTAATCTATTATTCATTAATAACCTCTGTTTGAACCTATACCTATTACCTACAACTAGAATAGTCATCACAGTAGAGTTCGCTGAACTAATGACGTCGTCGATCTTCTTTATAGCTTCTTCAAAGAAACTAAATTACTTGTAAAATAAACAAAACGAAAACAACATGATGTAATCAAACATTAAATTTTCAATAAATAAAAAAGGCAAATAAACTAAAGCGAACAATATGAAAATTCGATGATATTCTTGCACACTTGAGATTTATTCGTTCTTATTTTTCACATCGTTTGTACCGTTCAGTTTACGCTTAGTTTTCTTCGGAGTTAGATAAGCTTTTCGATAGAAATCCCAAAATAACGAAAACATGAAAATGTCTTGAGGAATTCCTATAGCGATTAGGTACTTTGGAAAATTACAATTGGTTGCAAAAAGACCTAACATGGCGTGTAGACCGGTGATAATAAACTGGATCTGAAATCGTAACAATTAAATTAATTACATTAGAAGTACATCTCACACATGACGAGCTGCTGGTTGAAATAACTACCAGCTGTAATTGAGTGATATATTTTTTCCACCACAGCGACTTGTTGTTAACCAAATGTAAAGCTGTGATTAAGTAATACGTGTACATTATCATATGCACAAAGGCATTTACGGTACCAAAAAATGCAATATGACCACCTGAAATCAATTGTAATAATTTAATTAATTGGTTATAAGACATTAAGTCATTAAAATTAATTTCACATGAAAAAATAATACATTACCTGGGTAATATTTGGTAACAAACCATCCAAAAGTGAAGACTAACGTATGATGATAGACGTGTAAAAAAGTAACCTGAGATTGTTTTTTTCTTAACACAAAAAACACCTAAATATGATTAAAAAAATAATAAAACTTGATAACATAATCACCGGTCACGTGTCAACTCCAACACCTCTTCCAACAAATTAGTTCTAGCAAATATGCAAATGATCCCTTTGTTCGAGCATTTCTTCGAGTTATCACTTCGCCATAACCATAAGTAGCGAATTAAAATATTAAATCACAATCGCGAACACGTGTAACTAAGTGCATATTTAGGTACAAGAAAAAAGATACCTTAAAAAGCAACAATAGGCTAAAGCGATAATTTATTGCATTGTGTTTATGTTTAGATGATGTTCTGTAAGTAGCATAGCGGAAGCACAGGTACTTTCATTCAAGTTTGAATGCGTATTGTGTATGTACTCCATACATTTTGCTAATTAAATGTCCAACTACAATCGGTGTTGATTCATGAACAATATACGATAATAATCAAGGAATTAAAATAACTATAAGCCTGTGTAAAGTGCTTAAGATTCGTGTAATACACGAGTGAATTGTACACAGCTGTTAGAATATCGCAGCGGAATTATACGATGCGATGAATAAATATCACCAAGCGTTAATGTAATTCAATGAATACGTTTGGATTTTTGCATTCTTTCACTGATGCAACAAACAACTTTTCGATTTTTGGTTTGGTCTGGAAACCTCGATGAGAGACCTTTGAGTAATTTTTTCACAACAGCGAAAATTAGTTTAAGCGTTGATCAAATTCGGACAATTGAAATGTAATGGTTTTGGCATGCGTATGATAATTGCACCGATTGCCTGGGTGCCAGTGTACATTCAACTTGTACACTTAGTTTATTGTGTTTGTTATTAAATAATCAAAAATTACATACAGTATCCAGGAGATCAAGTAATTTCGTCATGAAAAACACCCATACAGTTCTGGCTTGCTGAAATCACATAACACCGATAAACGAACATTTTCACTTCTAATCGTATCGCGTACACAACACATTCACAAAATTAAATCGATATTCGTTGGATTATTTTAGCGACACGACAAAATATATAATTATTTTGAAAAATTAAAAAAACATTGAGCTACCGACGAATTTGGTTCGATGTATCAACAAAAGAACATACAAAATGGCCGGATGTCGAAACACGAAAAGTTGTAATTTCAGAATTGGGTACTGATCTGAATCTGATCAATAATTGAAATCGATTACTAATAAACTTTTGTCGTTTTCATTTTCACTTATAAAAATTTAATTTATAAAAACAACCGCAAAATCAGCGAATCAATTGAAAAATCAAATACAGCGAGAAATAACTGAATTTCGAAAATTAAAAATAGATTTTTGTAGATTGTAATTTGCATAAAATTTCAAGGTTGGCCATCAATTTTTCTCGACCAATGAGGGAAAAGAATTATTTGTTTACATTTAAATCAAATTCAAATTCAAAAGAGTTCAAATGACGTCATACACATGAATGTGTTTTATATTCTGTTTTATTTAATTTTTGATTTATTTTACCAGTATTATTCCCATGTTATTTCAGTAATATCAATTATTCGAATAAACATATTTTAAAAAATAATCAAGAAACTACAGCTCATTTCAAATCAAATTAGGCGGTCAAACTCAAATTATTTTTTCATTTTTTACCATCCCTGCGATAATTTTTAATTTTCTATACATATGTATACTTCGTATGTATTTTTAAATACCACCTCATTAAATAATGATAAAAAACAAACACGTAAATCTAAATTGAAATGCGATGATATACCAACCTCTATTCCATGTTCTGTATCCGAGTAATCTATTTCTATACAGTGAAAATTGTAATTTCCTTTGAACCACAGAACTCGACAAGCCTAAATAAACAATCGTGGTATATTGAAAATAATTGAGAAAAGTTCACTGTTTATTCTCATATTTTCGTGGACGCCGCTTGTAAGAAAAAGCGCATTTATGTTCGGTGACTTTATTACTCAGACCGCCTACTGATACAGTGCTTTTGAGAATGTCTTAAATGAACTCATCGTCAAAATAAGTCTTAATACATAAATGGTACAATATTTACTTCTTTTACGATATAAGCTGCCATAAACACTTGTACGGCATTGTAAAGAATAATTATCTTTTCAATTTTAAACGGAGGTCTGTTTTTCATCAACCATGGTCCAAGTTTTTGTACAAAGTATAAATACAATATTGTGATGACAATTGGCGAGATGGGTGACCCCATTAGGAACCAGTTTCGTACTCGTGGATCTGCTCGAGTGTAAATACATAAAATATGTATTTATAATAATTAATTAATCTCAACAAAATAGAATTATTTTATATATTTGTTTCGTACGTACCCGCATGTTTTTCTAGTTCATCGAGGAACTCGACACTTTTCCATAAAAGCGATGTCATTTGTAAATTATTAAATATAAATTATTCGGGGGAAAAAAATCAGAAAATCTAAATACAATTAATTAATCATTTTAACGGCGCGAAAATTGATAAAAATTATTTCACAGAAGGAAGTTCAAAAAACGTATATTTCTACCAAATTATGTAGGTCATTTCCCTTAAAATTTTATTACTAAGTATATGTTTATTACCATTCGACTGAATTTCTGGTTCTAAGTTCATCTTTCATTGCCAAGGTTTTGTTGAATATTCATCGATGATCGGCACGAATCAATTATACGGTACATGTTTGATTCGTCGTTCAATATTTCGTAATAGGATTATTAATGAGATGTTCGTCTATTATATTCAAATGAAATCTAGGAAAATAAATTTACAAATGATAATTAAAGACTACTTTCACAGTATATTTATCTTTGTTGCAAGCTTGCTCCTGTTAATCAATATAATTACATTTTTGGTGCGCAAATATTACAATGGTTAATACAAGGTATCAGATTTCGTACAAATGGACCTTTTATGGATCTAACCTCATTTTTGTCCAATATCTTTCATCTATCGATAAGTCATGTACTTACGTAAAGATGAAATAGAAACACCTGTTGAGTTGACGATGCATTCATAAATAGGGTTCATAATTATTATGTGCAAGGTGACTCGTTTTTAATGCAGCTGATTATATACTCATGATTATCACGATTGTAAGATTTAATTTTTTTCACTGCATCAACGGTTGTATTATATAGTAGTAGGTAGCTTATAGCTAAGTACATGTTAGTATGTATCTTACTTAGGCTACCTACTGCTTTAATTTACAAGCTTACGGTTTGAAGTCTGATTACTGAAAAGCTCATCAATCATATTTTATCAGAAAATTGCAATTGTTATATCTATAATATGGTTGCGAATGTCAAAAATTAACGTCCTGTCCATTTTATGCATACACGTACGTTTATGGTTTCATACTAAATTGAGCAGGAGATATTGACCCAAATTATGCATATTTTTGGAAGATAAAATAAAATAAACTTCGACAATGATAAAATTATATATTCAACAATCTCGCAGCGGTGTTTACAAAACATTCTATCAACAAAAGAAGCATTTTCTGGTGTAAATATTTCCATCATGATGAGAACAGATAACAAAGTCATTAAAATCATTACATTATCCTGAAGAACGGCACACGAATCCCAATAGATAAACATACACTTGTTTGATAAGGCACTTTTGTCATTGTTTAGTCGTAAAGCTATACAATGACTTCTGTACGAAACCATCGATTGAATATTTCGAGCTATAATTTTTAATTACGATAGAATTGAAGAAACTGCGACGTCACAATAAAAAGTATAAAAATAGTGAAAAATAAATTCGAGATACAGTGAAGGATATGAAATTGCTCCTATTTAAATTACGCGAGACTAGTAAAATAGCAAAATAATATCCGTACCATGTAGAATTTTTTCTTCGAGGGTAAGATTTTGTTGAACTTTTAATGACTCTGCTGTAGCACCGTTACGTATTTATACTATCACAGGTAATCAACAAATAATATAACATGCTTTTGAACAAACTAACACTAAGAAAAAAAATCATAAATTTACAACTATTTCGGTGAGTTTTTAGCGCTCTTTAACTCTTCATCTTCTTTGACACGTTTCATAATCTGCATCGAAATAATTTTCGTGACTTCGCTCGAGTTTGGTATTAAAAACCTGAAAATGAAAAAGTATTCGAATACGATTCTCGTTATCGCCACTACGATAGCCAAATCTTTGAAATATTCAACTTACTTATCCATATCAGTAATATCGTTAGGTGATCCATATTGAAACGTTACGAATTCTGGATGTTTTTTACGGCATGTGATTTTAGCGATCCCAGCCAAAGGTCGATTAACCGTCACGTGTCCGTAATCTTTTTTATCTGTTCGTCTGACAGCTATAAGATGAGTATCTGTGGCTACCAAATGACTGAACAATAGATAAAGTAGAACGTATTATTAATGAATACGATTGATTTTTTTTTTCAAATTTTAATTTACATTGCATAGATCATTTTTTACACCCACCAATCGTATAAATATCCGGACATAGTGACTTCTTGACATTTAACGGAGGTAACAATGCGAGGATTTTCAAGAAAAGCCGATACTTTAATTAATTCGTGTGAACTAGTAATTGACATGTCTTCGTTACTTGTTTCTATTATTTACAATAAAAATATTAATTAGTAATAAAGTTTAGACCGTTTAGAAAACTTGAAAACACAATTTACCGCCGGGATCTGGCTCGTCGGTGATGGCAAACACAGGAGCTAAATTACGATATGGTTTTCCCACTTTGTCGGAGCTACTAATGTGACGATCTGTTTCATTGTTTCCGTTGTTAGGATTGGTGATATATTCGACGAATTTTTCTTTTATATCAGCCGATTTCATTTTGACAACAGCACTGCAAGAAAGAAAAGAAATTTTATTTATAAATTTACATTTTGTTCAAAAACAACTTTTTTGAAGGAAAATGTGGAGAAAAAAATTGGTCAATGTGAATTTTTTCTCTTTTTTCAACCTTAACGAATTCAGGCATTGGTGCAAAATGTTTTAAAAAGAATAAAATCATAGAATTGAAAAATACTACAAATAAAAATTCACCCAATTTTTCCAAAAATATCTGATTTTTCACCGTTATCAACATTTCCATTCACTTGAGGCGATTTTTTTGGTTTCTGTTTACTATTTCCGGAGGCTTTTTCTTTGACACAAACAGGACAAAGTTTTTCGCTGTGATCTCTCAGATAACTATCAGCTCTATCATCCAGGTACTTATGAAAAGCTGTAATAATATTATAAAAATAGACATATTTAGAAAGACGTACATCGCTGGTAGTTTCATCAATAGATTTACGCACCTTCGTAACCTCCTGTCAACATGCTAACAAATTGGGTATGTTTTTGAAGAAAAGATGCGACCACCATATGCGTATATTGATCAGCTAACAATTCACCACACCCCAAAAAGCATAAATGTTCTCCGCCAGCTTTACTATTCGCGGCTAAAGCTTGACGTTGGCACGATAAAAGCCCTTGGACCGCGGTTGAAAATGAATTCGGCTCTTGTAACATCTGTTAAAAAGTGAAATTATACGAATGATCTCAAAATAGACGCAAGTCGAATTGAACGTACCAAGTTACAGTCCAAGTGAAAGGCAGTAGGGGGATGACCGGCGTTATATTGCTCGGCTGGACGGCAATCTATTAAAAAGAATCTGACGTTTTCTTCACCAGATTCGGAAATCACATTAGTTTCTTCCGAATTGGAAATCAATTCCATTACACTGACTGGTAAACATAAAGCCTGCGATAGTAGACTTTTCGATTTGTTTTCGACCTCTTCCAACTCTTGGAATAATGTGTGTTCTAAATCCTGTAACGATATTACACATAATTAGGAAGACAAAAGACAGAAATGGTTTACTAGAGAAATAAAAAATTAACCTGTTTAAAAGAGGACGGTGTTTTCGAATCGTAATATTGAGCCAAAGCACAAAAATCAGTAACATCTTCAGCGGTCAAATTGCATGGAAGTAACGAAAGAACTTCTACTATTTTCGTCTTATTGTCTTTATCTAAATTCAATATTAAATCTCTGGCATTCACGATAATAACCAAAGCTAAAAAAAATATAAAAAATGGGTCTCCTTTTTGAAAATATAAATCCCACATCGATAAAATGACACCTAAATCACAACTGGACGCAAATAACGATTGAAACTGTAACAATAAGAAAGTGGGAATTAATCAAAAGCACGATTCTATGATTTCAAGAATATGAAAAATAATGTTCGCAAATAATACCCAAGATTTAGCAAATAAATCTGGTGTAACTTTTTTCGTGTCTAGAAAATTGCATAACTGAGGATCGTGATACAGTAACAACAACCTCAACAAATGAAAACTATCGGAACTTCGTGGTATGTACTTCTCATAAATAGCTTCGAATAAATTGTAAACACACGAACGAGGTAACTTCAATGTAATTAGCGGTAGCAGAACATCGATCCAGCCGTTATTATTTTCATATTTCTTTTTTTTAGATGTGCTTTTACAATGAAATGTTAAAATTGATTCTAAATCCGATAAAACTGATATTTTCTCCTCTTCATTGTTCCCTAGTTTCGCTATACACATAAACAATTGTCATCAAATGACATCATCGATATTGTTAAAGAATGTAAAATTTATACGTACACACGAAATGCAAGCAATCTTCTCGAAGAGCTTTCTGTTCTGGTAAATCAAATATGTCATCGAATGAGTCAATTTTACTCTCTATGTTCTGTACCCCCAGGCATGATTGCCAAATGTTGGGGCGGGCAATTTCAGTAATATTATCGACTTCTTCGTCACTACGCCGTAATTCATCGTTATTATATTCTTCTTTTAGAGCAGTTTCTAGCTCTTGAATCCTACGAAATTAAAATCAAAAAGTAAAAAATTAAGTATCGATGTAAACGATTAATGAGACTTTTTAGTGACACATCATCAACTCGCCGAGAAAAATTTGGCAATTCTCCTACACTTCACGAATTTTTAAGTAAGTACACGCAATAGCAGATAAGTAATACGCAAACATGAACACGCAGATAATTACAAGCTAAAACCATATTTACCAATCTTTTTCCAAAGCCATGATTTGTCCATTGTTTTATAACATCGAAACGATCAACCTATTTGACGTCGATCGATTACTCGAGTTCGAGTTCAAATGATGTTTCATTAATTTAAAACGTATTAATTAATTTGAATAAACAACCAAACGAAAAATTTCTTTGACGAAATTGCTTATCTCAAAATAACTATCATCAATAAACACATTTCAAATATTGATTCATTTTCATAAACTGAATGACACAAAGAGTCGCATTTTCCATTGAACTGAATCGATATTTCGAACGAAATATTCAAGAAATAATCCAGTAATTTGACCACATTGACATCGCATTTTTTTTATTTTAATTTTTAAAAGAAAAAATAATTACGCGTAAGAAATTAATTGAAAATAAATAAGCTCATTATATTACTACAGATTACTAAATGAATAAACAATCTTATTCTATCATATTTGATACTTTTCAAACAAATGATTCAAATAAGACTTGATTAATTCAATCATTAACAACAATTTTAGGAAGTATCAAATTACACACATGAAAAAATAACCACTAAAACGACTAATGAAATAATTTTCAAAAATTTATTAACCAGTTGATGTGATAAGCTGCTTAGCGCTTTTACGTTTCTCGTTCATCGTGATATCACTATTCTAGTATACCGCTCCTCATAATTGAAAAATATAATTTCTCTATATTCGTACAATGCTTAATTAAATTAGAATGTCCTCGTACTGTAGCTGCTAATCTATTCGTGGGTAATGCAATAGTAAGGATATTGAATATATGACCGAAAACCAAAGCGTCCAATTCTGTTGGCCTAAAATTGGAAATAAAAAGTGAAAATCACTTTCAAAAGATAAATATTTTACATATAAAATATTACTTGTCCTCAAAGAAGAATTCCTTCTCTCCTAATCGATCAGAGAGTGCTTTACAACACGTGTCAACTTCTTGGTAAACCTAAAACCACATAAAAACCAAGTAGCAATCGATCTAAAATTACTTAATTTTCAGTAAGAAAACATGACCGTACCTCTTCAATGTCTTTCTTCAGCCAACCAACGGCATCAAGACGAGACAAAGTTGATCTTTTTTTGAGAAAAGTTACCCAATGATTTAAAGGGAATGGATACACAGATCCATAGCGCTGGACTGTAATAGGTAGCGTTGCCGGGTCACACCAAACTAAATACGTCTAAAAAAAGCACATAAGATAATAACACGAATTAATAAAATTTATTATTTTACATTGTATCTAAAATCAAAGTACCTCCGCATAGCCTAGTACTGAGTTCACTAACGACATGTAAGCTCGCATATCATCTTTCTGGGATTTTGATAGATTTTCTGACAACGAATGTCCCTACAATACAATCACATCGCGGTTTAGGAATTAATCGAGATAAGAATCAGTGGTAAAATTTTAAACAATCAATTACTTTACTAGCAGCAAAATCTATAATAGCGTCTAGTTCTGCGATAACATATTGCCCTGATTTTATAAAAGGAACCTTTCCTAAAAATACAAAAAAGTGATAGTAGGTGTACGCGTGAGTCGTAGCGTGAAACCATTTACCGGAAAAAAATACTCACCGGTAGGAGACATGAATTCAGCATTTGGTCTACAGTACACTGTAAAATTCACGCGTAAGATTTTCAAGTATGCTTGGACTGCTAAACAATTAGAAATATCTGGCACAAGATTCTGTTCCACTTCATATGGTTGATAGAGAACTGTGTCTTCATCCCATTCTTCTTGCACTGAAATGTAATAAAATACACAGAATAAAATAAAACTATAATATTTATGAATAGTTATTAATTCCTCACATTTCAAGTAATCATTGATGTTCACCGGAATGTGAATACTTTTACTCATTTCGGTAGGTACTAGGTAATAAGTATGTATCTTTATAAAATTACAGCAGTAGATAGAAACATCACATACAAAACAACTTCAACAAATTTCGACACATGTACTTCAGGTTTGATTTACTTTTATTTGCTTATCAAGAATGCAATAAAGTGTTCAAATACCTTCTGATTCACGAGGATGAAGTAAAGAACTCGACGACGAATCGAGCGTAGCAGTCATGATAAACAGCTCACTGGGTTGGAAAAAACGGCAGATGCGATTTTATTACTTATCGGATACAACTTTAATTCATTTCGCGTTTTAGTTAACGTTTAATATGATTTTAAATTACAACTGCACAGAAGCTTTATAATTAATTATCATAAAAGAAATCAATGAAATGATGAAATTTATATAAATTTAGTGTGGAATCACTCCCAACGTTATCATTGCTATCAGTAATCAATTTCAGTGGCTCCTAAAGTATAATTTATTCTAATAATTTTGAAATCCTTGAAAAACTTCATTTAAATTTTTCTCAACAAATTAGGAGCAGTTTTGAAGAAGAGAGTAAAAAAATAATAGTTTTTATACTTTTAAATAATAAACTAGAACAGTTTTAAATTCAAACTGATCTGATACAGAAAAAAGGAAAACTTTTTCTGAAATCATTATGAACTAAAATAACGTGAATCATCAGTTTTAGAACCACTTCCTGAAAAAACACCCTAAAATAAACCAAACAACAAAAATCAACACAACAATCATGTTATCAATTGGAAATCGTACAAAAATTCGCGAAATTTAGTTAATTTTCGATTTGAAAATGTTTCAATATTGAATGATTTATGATTTTTGAATGAAAGCGTTGTTCAGAAACTGTGATAGTAAGTCGTGAACTGCATCAATCTATTTTTAATCATACGTCGGTCTCTTTATTAATTGTTATTTTTTGCAGATGATAATCTATAGCGTATATATAGTTTCTAAATCAGGAGGATTGATCTTCAATTACGACCATGTAACCCCGAAAGTGGAAATAGAACAAACTTTCAGCTATCCTTTAGATTTCAAGCTATCCAATGAAAACAAAAGAGTTGTTGTTTCTTACGGACAACGAGATGGAATTATGGGTAAATATCACTTCAGTTTGATTCTTGGCTTTGAGAATACGAATCTTCTCAATTTTCATTTTACAGTTGGCCATGTTTTGATGTCAGTCAACGGTATTCCTGTCAATGGACAGCAACTTGAAGATGGTAGAGATGTGTTTGAACTATTAAAAAATCCAGAAAATTATCCGTTAAGTTTGAAGTTTGGCCGGCCCAAAATGACAACAAATGAGAAAATATTTTTAGCCAGTATGTTTTATCCATTGTTTGCCATCGCTAGTCAATTAAGTCCAGAAGCGAAAAGTTCGGGTATTGAGATTTTAGAAGCTGATACATTTAAATTGCACTGTTTCCAGACATTGACAGGTGACAAATTCGCTCAGATATTTTAAGCAGACAATATATCGACTATTATGAATCTGTGCGTGTATTTTTATTCAGGAGTGAAGTTCATGGTTGTAGCCGAGCCTACAGAATTTCGATTGGATGTTTTATTGAAAAAAATCTACGAACTGTATGCAGATTACGTATTAAAAAATCCGTTCTATTCTTTGGAAATGCCAATACGATGCGAATTATTTGATCAGAATTTGCACGCATTGTTGGAACAAGTCGATAAATCAGGGTTAACTAATCTATAAGTTTTGTTACTTTTATATTTTTAATGTTAATACATCGTTTTATTTTTTTTATTTATCCTTTTTTTTTTCAAATTAAAATGAAAACAAATGTAAACAAGTAAAAAAATAGTCTATTTGTTATTGTAACATTTCAAAATATTTGGGAATGTGAAATTATGATATCG
Source organism: Ferrisia virgata (assembly GCA_900060175.1). Taxonomy (NCBI): domain Eukaryota; kingdom Metazoa; phylum Arthropoda; class Insecta; order Hemiptera; family Pseudococcidae; genus Ferrisia; species Ferrisia virgata. The sequence goes on from FIZR01026280.1 coordinate 13,958, forward strand.
AATTTCTGTTATATCGAGTAAAAACGAACATAAAATAGGTACCTGAGAAAAATCTCTCATTATACATAACGAAGAAAATTCGATTCCATTTTTAAGAACGTAATACTAATAATATAATTTTGATTTTTAGGTAAACCATAACAAAGCGTAATAATTCACAATAGATATTCTTAAAACATTATAATAAACGAAAAAGTAAAATATAAAAAGTACGATTTGATTATTTTAGTCGCCGAACTCAACAATATTGGTTCTTTTCTTGTTTTAAATAACAGTTCATCCGACGAATTGCTGTTCCCTCCTGGATTTATTAATTCTGCTTTAACAGAGTACTTTGTTTGCGGTTTTAAATTTTCGATGGTACAGTGAGTTTTATTCGTGTTTAAAATTTCTGCTCGAAGTACACATAGAAAAAATTTTAATTAACAACGTTAAAAACCTAAAAATCTGGTAGCTCAACTTACTTTTATTCCTACAGGTGATTATTTTGGCTTTTTTCCATTTTTCTTCGTAACTGCAATAAGTGTATTCCGTGTAGAACATTTTACACTCGAATTCATACGAAGGATAAGGTTGTACACTGATAATGACAGAGGTATGAAAAACATCGTGAATCAAAAGTTTAGGGGTCTCAGGTTTATCTATGGCTTGAAGATTGATGTTAATTATTTGCATGCCAAAAGCATTTGCAGCTTCGCAAATGTATTTGCCGAGAACGTTGTGATCGCTGTAAAGTACCTGAAAATTAGTTGCATTAAATTGAAGAGCAAGGTAAATTGCATTTGAAATTAAAATGTAGTAACATGAATCACCTCCATTATACTAATGTTATCCTCGTTATAAATTTTTAAATCATTAATCTTCGGATCAATTGGTAAGTTATTTCTGTACCAGATGAAATAAGCAGTAGGATAAGCGATCACTTGACAAGTAAGGTTTCGGTTTTCAGATCGAAATCCATATACGGTGATATTTTCCTCTTTAGCTATAGGTTTATCTAGAAGTGTAAATGAATGCGAAGATAAAACACATTAATAAGTAAACATAGAAGAATTCTTATGAGATAACAAATTATTTCTATTTGCACTTACGTAACACTCTGAGCCGAAATACCAACTCTGCATCTCTACTTTGCAAGATTTTTTGAAAAGCCCGACATGTATATATTCCAGATTCTCTCCATGATGCATTATTTATTTTCAATGCAGGTCTCAGCATTACATACTTCGAAGCTGGATGCCAGGCTATAGATAATTCTCGCAGAATAAAAATGTGTTCATTGAAAAATAACAGTTTTTAATTACAATCATACCAGTAATCAATTTATCTCCAAAATACCATGATATTTCTGGATCTGGTTCACCATCTGGGTTGCATTCTAAAATTGCATCGTCACCTTCTTGCACAGAAACATCTAAAGTGGTATTTTCAAACGTAGCTGGTTCTGAAAAATATCACCATGTGGTTCTTTATAATACAATTTTACCATAGTGTATACTTCTAGGTTTAAGTACTTCAGTAATTTAATTGGTTGATTGATTATCATTATTTAAATACCTATAGGTATACAAGGATGCTCTTACTTATCACAATTAATTTAAATCCTTTATTGTATTTTTTCTTTCCAATAGTCATCGTACAATTATACATTCCTTTGTGCTCTTTTCGGATTTTATTAAATTTCAACATTAAAGCATTTTCTTGAGGTTTCTTTACCGCAGAAACTGCCGTAATGCTGCAAACATTTCGCAAAAAAAATAATAACTGATATTGTTCAGGAAGAATAAGGTTCAAAAATGTTGCACGTTCTCACCCTGCTAAATTTACATCACGACCAGTTGGATTTAACCAGCTTTTTTCACCTTCCCCTTCACATCTCACATTATAATTTTCATTTACATACTGAACCACTTGTTCCCAAGGTGGTTGCAGTTTCAATTCAGCAGATATCCTGAATGGCTCTAAAAGAAGAAAAAATTATAAAAATTTTCATCCATTAGTACAGAAGGCACTATTTTTTATGGCTCAATTTATCGACACAATTAGGTCAGTTTTCTCAAATTTTCGTTATTATTTTTCTCATAATTTTTATATTCATGTCATTTAACGACGAGTTCATTTCAAATTCAGCGAAGTAGACAATGCCTGTATGTTACCATCTGTAATGTAATATTCAATGTATCTAGATAATATGGAACATTTTTTTTTTTTAATAAACAAAATTTACTCATGTGTGGCGAATGAGCCTGTGATACGAATATGAAAACAGAAATAAATAGACTGTAATGTCAACTGGGTTGAACTTGCTGAATAAACATGTCGAAGGGGCTTTCATCGTTTTCATCGTCTACGAAGGCGACTTTTCGTCGCCAACGAATTGATTTTCCAAAGTAAGGCGCCATTTGGAAAATTATGCCGATTACTTTCTAATTTATATAAGCAACAAATTTTATCGATTAATTCGTATAAAAAAGTGGGGCATCAAAATTTTATCATAGGTGCGATAATTTTTTGCAATCGATATGATGTAATTGATCCTTATCAGTTATCGGTTAATAATTTGCAGTGCAATCATATCGCTTCAATAGATTAAAAAAAAAAAAAACAAAGGACGAGGAAAATGTTTTTTTTTTTTACTAAGGAGATGGTTGGATTTTTTAATTCAGATTTGTAGAATAAAACAAAATTGAGATTGAGTTCGCAAAGATCATCTGTAATAACTTACTTTTAAATCATATTAATGGAGTGATTTTATATTAAATAAAATATTATTTATTAATTTTCCTATACCTCTAATGAGTAATTTTCAAAAAAATAAATAAATAAACAAATAAGCAGAAAAATAAAAATAGTTTTAATTATGTAATTTTGTTAAACTATAAAATTTCGAGTTACTCATAGAAAGCTAACCCTTACGTTTATTAATAGACAAGACTCACTTTCAGTTTCCGTTACGTAGAAAGTACCTAGCTAACATAGGAATAGAAACTTACTATCCTACTTCCTAAACAATCGAATTTATGCAAAGTAAGGGCTAATTAAAACAAACACGATAACCTGTTGACGAAGAAAATCCTTCAGCAATGAGTACCTACTGCTGGTATTATTTCTGCCGCAATTTTTTCTCTTTCTCGTTTATGTGTTCTTGGCATTATATCGCATCAGTAAACATTAAGAAAAGTGAATGAAAAACTGTTGATTCCATTAATTGAAATAAATGTTCGGGCATTGAACAAAATTAATCGAAAAGAGTTTGTATTTCAAAATCATGAAGAGATCTGCTCTTGGGGTAATCCCTAAACAGAAATTCCGGACACAAATCAGTGTTGAATTCATTTATTCTGTTTCTTCGAGCAGGTATGAAATTTTACATCAATCTCTAATCTTCAAAATTATTTTAAAATGGTACATTTCTTCATGGTTGTTCCGATAGACACGATTATGATAAATCATACGTGCTGGTACCTCAATTCGATAAATCGTACAAAGTAAAAATAGGTATTAACTACTACTATTCTATAGATAACGGAAAATTACTTACCAACGATTAAAAATACAATAATCAAACTACAACGAAATTTCATACCAGCGAAGAACGCGAATAATTGAAAATTGAACCCCTTTGATTCACATTTTTATTTGATATCAAAAAAAAAAAAAAGCGCGATACAGCTACGAGCTCGAATACAACCAGCGAACAAATGAATGACCTAAAATTGTTTAAAGTATTGTCACTATGGTAACGCTGATGATTGGGAATTTGAACGGGTGCCAAAATATACTTGCATTTAAAAGTGTATCATTCGTGACGGTTATTTTCTAAAATTATAAAATTCCCCGGCTCAATTGACCTGCGAATTAGAAAAATGATTTGGAAAAAATCATCAGCTCCCAATTACCACTTGTTTTCTCGACGCTACAACGATGAATTGGAACGTACATGATGTTGGCACTAATTTTAAACGATTTTTATGACAAAGACGATTATGCAACTTGCAAGTAGTATTTACATACCTAAACGATTCATAAAAGCAACAATTTTGAATATTTTTCAAAAATTTTACATTTTCTTGGAAAGTAGCTACGTGCAAGTGCTTCTCTTTGTGTTTGTTGGAAATACCGTCAGCTACTCGATCGCCTTTTTAAAAACATTGCGTGATTATGGCAAATTGTAATTTACCTAAGCGATTCGTGCCATAGCCTAGCTTATTGGATGTAAATGAACTGTCAAATTTTTTTATTTATAGGTCTCAAAAGGTATATAGCTAGTATGCCTTTTTATGCGTGTGAAATGTTTTCCACTTTTGACATACTTTATATTATGTACTTAGGCTGAGTCAATGTGTCGTAATAGAGTTGATATCATGATTTTTACAACTTAAATCCCGCCTCATTTGTTTTTATTTATTAATTAAATAGCGTAGACCATTTCATGTACAGGATGTTCCGATAAATGCTGTGAATATATCACCTAGCTGTAAGGCAATTACATTCAAACACAAAATTTCAGAGTTATTCAAGCGATTATTAAGATTCAACTTTCGGTTTTTCAAAAGACATTGCGTTCATAATTTGCGTATGATCAACTCTGAAGGTGCTGCGAAGTTCGTAAAATATCTGCATAACAAAATCAGTTTTTTGCAACACTTGACCGCAAAATTTCCAACAATCTTGTGATTTAGGTTGCTTCACTTTCAGGCACAATGTTATAGGAATATTCTTCAGAGCACGCTGTATTGATTTGTGTTTTTATAACATTTTCATTTGACCTTTAACTTAGCTACGTGTACGTAAGAGCCATAATTAGACGAATAATTTGAACTAAAAATCAATGAAATATATTTTTAAGCGAAACAGCATTAATAAAAGGTAACAATAATACAATGGAATAACTTCTCAAACAGCTAGAAATGTTGCAAATGGTATGAATAGTACGACCAACTCGAGTCTTGAACCTTCTTTCTTCTGAGAACTCACTTTTAGTGTATTGATTGGCAGAAGCTACTCTCAGAATGTAGTTAGTATCTGGATGTAATTCGTCTACTTCGTATCTCACATAACTATCCATTTTAGCTCTTGGCAAAACTGTATAAATTATTTCAAAATAAAAATAGTTTACTAATAGTTGGTCAAAAAAAATACTGACAGAGTAAAATAAACATTTGAGTACTTGTGCTAAAATTCTTCTCGAAAGGAGATTCCCATTGGATGTCTTCGTCGATATCGAAGAAATACTGGAAAATATACAACGAAGCTTCACTTTGAGTAGATACGTAAAATTCGGCGGAATCCGAGTCTATATCCCACAGTCCGGGCACAGGGGTTCTCAACTTGACGGTAGTTTTAACGTAAATTGTTTGCTCAATACAACCTAGCTCGTTACAAGCTTCGCAAATGTAAGAAGTCTCTTTTACAGATTCGGTCAGCAAAACCTTTGACGAAATTATTTTATAAATTTCGATATCGCTTAAATTACTAAAATAACATTATTACATGAAATATGCTTGAATACCTTCAAGGTACTCGTGTCATTCTGAGCAGTAATAGTAACGTTTTCAGTTTTAGGGTTTATTGGGTCCCCATACTTATTATACCATATAAACCAAGGATTAGGATTGGCATTCACTTCGAAAACGACAGAAATAACTTCGTCCGCGAATCCATAGAATGTATTTGAAATGGATCGTGGCTCAGGCTTATCTGAAATGTTGAACATAGCACAACTCAACGAAATGATATTGTTAATTGCTTATTTCTAACAATATTGTAACCGCATGTACAAGTAGAAGTACTCGACTCGACAGCTCGAAAACAGATGTTAATACTTACAATATACTATCAAAGTTATCTCTAATCTGTTACTGGTTGATTGAAATGGCCAATGTGATATTACGCAGTAATATTTACCAGCGTCACCCAATCCAACTTCGGGTATTTTAATACCTTCATTTTCATACAGTAAACGTCCTTCTGTAAGAAACAATATGTCTATTTTTAATTCATAATTTTTATTGATTTATTTAGCAGGTAGTTTGAGTACTTGATGGTTATAAATTTATAAAATATTTGACGTTTGATTTATAATGTATCTAAAAAGCAGCCACTTACGTCATCTAGAAGGGAAGATACAAGGAGAAATTTCCCATTTTTAACCTTCGAAAAAGATTTATCCTCTTTTGAAATTGAACTAGGGAGTTGGAATTTGGTTCTGTACATTTATTACCGATCCTACACGTGCCTTTAGGGAAAGGGGAGAGAGAGAGAGAGGGGTCGGCTATTTATGCCCAAAATCTGTCTGTATTTCCCTTCCTCAATCTGTTTAGGATTAACCATCGCAAGGATTTAGTCTGTTTCATTTCAACTTGGTACTTGGAAAAATGCAAAAAAAAATGCTAATTAGTCAACAGGATACCTTAATTTGGAGGCATCTCTATGGGAGTAGACAGGACACCTGATTCCATCCTATACTGAACCCTTCCCACCACCTCTAGAATTTCTTATTTTACTAAGTAAAATTTCTCTATTTACAAGAGCTATGCAGAGTGTTTCATTTCACTACTACCTCCTTCATGCCACAAGTACTGCAACTCAATTTAGTTTCACGTAGAATGGTTCATATATTTTGACTGTTGCAGGGGCTGAGTTATACGGATTTGAAACATTGTTATTCGAAACATTTGTTATGATTTTTTAAAATTTGCAGATCTGAATCTAAATATGATAGAGATATCTGGTTATTACCAAAATTTGATGAATAAGGATTTGTAAAGTATAGCAAAGCAAATTTTCGTTCATAACTTTTAAAAAGCTCTTAAGCCAATCAGTATTTAATTAGAGAAATTTTCTTAGAGGTAACAGGATACCGTCTAGAAGTTGATCCTTTATAAATTTTCTCTCAGTTCAGAGGTTTTGAATCAAAATATTATGTTGAAACTTCTATTTCCTTTTAAAAAAATCTATGGAAACAAAAATTTCAACACAAAAGCTTTTTTACTGAAATTTTCTCAACTGATTTAGAAGTAAATATTTGATCATTAGCAGTCGATAGTCAGCAGTAGATTGCCAAGAGTTAACAAACAATAGTGAACCATTAACATCTGTACCGTCAAGATTTGAGACTGCAAACTCTCGACAGTCCATATCCTTCAACACTTGACCATCAACAGTTGAAGGTCAACTGTGGGCTATCAAGAGTTGACCATCAAGAGCCAGACTGTCAACTGTGGGTTGTCAACAGTTGATCATCAATATCCGCATTACCAACATCTTGAACGTCAACTTGAATGTTAAGAAGAAAATGTTGGAACACCCTGTATTTACGTCAGATTTCAAATCAAAATCGTAGAAAACTTCAGTTTTCCTTCGTGAAACTTTCAATAATGTTCTTTTTGGTGCTTGAAAAACTAATTTTTTCAAAAATTGCACCCTTCCTTTACTGGGGCATAAGAATAACTTTTTCTTTATTTTGAAAAGTTCAGATATCTGTAGAGAAATTCTTAGAGAAAATTAAGAACCTCTACTTCCTGAAAAAAATTCCTTCAGAAAAGCAGGTTAAACGCACAGGCCCCTTTTGTACATTCTAATTTTCAATTATAGCCACGCCTCTAGGAAGAGGTGTTATAATCCACCATTGGGAATGAAACTCCAAGAGAATTCTTTGAGTGTTTTGATTTTTGAGGCAATATTTTAAACATCATTTTCTACGAGAGGATACACAATAAGCCTAACATTTTCAATCCCCCGTTAGGGGTCCTATTCGGTATTTTGAATCGAGAAGAGAGAACCAAATTTTTCAACTATATTCTTCGCCTATTAAAACTAAGTTTTTCCTTAAAAATTTTCACCCTCGTTTTGCTTGGGCATACACAATCTTACCACTAAAACCATCGTTGATTATGAGGAGAAATAAACAGAATTTGAGTTGAAAATGTTATAACTGTAGCTGACATTTTTTATGGGATACTTTCATGATCCGAAAATCATCGTATAATGCATCGTTGAAATCATCAAAGTATGTCATTTTATGTGACAGCGTTGGCTTTGCCCAATTTTGAATTTTACGTCATTAGAACTTGTTTTGTAAAAATCCAAAAAAAGCGAAAAAAATGTTTTTCAACACAGAATATTGAAATGGGTTCAAAACACGAAATTTTTTCTAATGAGCCTAAAATGTCACCTTTGGTGAGGAAAAGTTCCAGCAAAATTTTTGCCCCCCTGCTTCCGCTCGTTCTGGATTTGTTGCGTTTTATACGGTTAAAAGTTGGCAAAATTCAAAATAGGGTATCCTAAATTCAGAATTTACAAAATAATATCGCGCGAGGTGTCCAGATAGAGATAATTTGATCTGTTGAATATGAATTCGCCATTGGTTTTTTCATTGAATCACTTTTTCTCTTTAAAATCCCAAAGAATAGCATTTTAATAAAAAAGTAAGGAAACTGCGGACCATCCGACCAAATAAAAAATCTGACTCCGAATTCGTGTTCGGCAGGTCAAATAATCCCTATTTACCTACTTTTCAAGGCATTGTAATGTAAATTTACGATTTTCAGTTTTCCTCCATTTCGCGAAAAATTTAACAAAAAATTGTAAATCGTAAATTTAGGCTATAGTGTCATGAAAAGTGTCTAGACAGGAGTAATTTAACCTGCTGAACACGAATTCGGAGTCAGATTTTTTATTTGGTCGGCGATTTTCGGACCATGGAAGTACCCGTGATTACAAGTAGTAAATCGTCCATTATTCCTGCCGGACCCTGTGGAAGGACAAATGAGGATGGAACGAATATCGTCTCCTGACTCGTCGATCATCAATCGGATACCTAAGTCATTAGGTATTTTCATATTTACAAACCTGAAGGTAAAACATTGCCATTGAATTCCCAATGCCTTTTCAAAGCAAGTTTCTCGTTTACTTCACATTCCAAGGAAACCGTTTCATCTATAACTGCCTCGTAAACTATTGGTCCATCGAAAATAATAGGTTCTAGATTTGAATAAAAAATGCAAAAAATCCATATTTAATTTTTCAACTTGTATCTACACTACATAGGCGAAGGGGGTGGATATTTTATACTAAAGACGAAAAATTACCTGCAACATTTAAAGTAAATTGATTGGTGTACTTTAAATTTTTACTCTTATCGATGGCAACACATTCGTAATCTCCTGCCGCATCTTTGGTAATATTTGTAAACACCAAAGCGATACCTTTCTGCATAGCTCGAGTGTATGTTCTAAAAATTAACGCATTGAAAAAAAAATCACTACAGAGATTTGTTCAACTCGAATATCAAAAACAAATACGACTTACTTGGCTCCATTTTCTAGTATTGGTCCAACGTTCAACTTGGTCCATTTTATTTCGTTGTACGTTTCAGGGCATCTACACACGACTCGATAATTTTCATTTACATATCGATACGTAACTAACCAAGGAGGATATAATTCCACACCTGTACACCAGGTAGATAGATATTAAGTATACATATCAAAATCATTGCTCAAGTATTTAATGTTTTCAAACGTTGCACTGGCAGGTAAGTAGGCAAATACCTAATTTTAATTCGAATAAGTCTAACAATAAACTCACTTTTAGAACTGGTGTCGAAACCATCGTTTTTGTTAACACAATATATTACACATAATGCAAAAGAAAATGTTCTTACGTTGAACATTAACGAAACTCTGAACCGAAATCATTAAGTCATTTGGGCGAAACTTTCAGCCAAGTAAAAATGAAACCTTCAATTCGGCGAATCTGTCTGCGCGGCGCCAAATTGTAATATTGTTGTCGGAACGATATCGCTGGTTACCATGGTTTTTTTTTTTTTTTTTTTTTTTTTTTCGTTCTGTTCCCAATACCATGCATGTTCTAATATTGTTGAAAGATAACTCGGTAAATATTGGTCTTAACTTATTAGAAATTTAACCTATCTTTGAGTGCTGCGTTTAAAAAACAAAGTACGCGTGTAAAAAAATTAAATAGTAAAATTACGAGGTCGAGCAGGTGACAAGAATTTTGGCATCGGGTCAATAGGAAAAAAACATATATATATGGTGGTGAAGTTCGTTCAACCGTCATGTAGGCCTGTTCTGTATAAATTTGAAGTGCTCATTTTTATCGTACCAGTTTAAAAATAATTTCAGATAGGTACCCTTTTGCTTGCATATTATTTGATTTTTTAGTATAAGGATGCAGGATATTGATTTTAGTGGTAATTTATACATCGTACTAAAGATTTACAAAAATTATCTAAATCCAAACTGAACTAAAATCAGGCTAAATTTTTTAATTTTTTAAAAAACCATCAAATAGGTACCTACTAGGGGGGGGGTGGTTTTCGACTTTTTTTTGAAAATCGAAACGTAAATAGAGCACAATATTTGTGGAGTGGGGTTAAAAGAACGTGGTAAAAACTTCAGTCCCCCATCTCTTGTAGAAATTTTACTCTGGCTCTAAAACGGCTCAAAATTTGAAAAAAATTTCGAAAAAAGTTTTTATTCGAAATAGTTTTAGTACGACTAGTTTTACCCAAAAAGATCATTTAAGATGATTTTTGAATGCGAGCCTGCTTTATAGAACCATAAAATGTGCCAAATTTCGGCATATTTGTGTATTTTTAAATAAAAAAAAAAAAATTGTTAAAAAATTGGAGAAAAAAATTAGAAAATTGGCGACTTGTAACATGAACGGTTATCAATGTAGCAATTCAAGTAGCTCATTTGAGGAAATTTCTAACAACTATCTTGTTCTCAATCGTAGTGTGAAATCGGTGAAAATATGGAAAAATAGTAAAAAAAAAAAACCAAATGAGAACTCCTGAACAGAAGAGCAACGGATGGAAAATCACCTCTATTCAGCTAGATGGATTGTAATTTTGATAACTTTCCTTTTTCATAAGTACCCAGCTCTCTAAATTTTTTTTTTGAAAATACACAAATATGCAAAAAATTGAAAAATTTTATGTGGCTCTCTAAAGGAGGTTCACGTTTAAAAATCATCTCAAATGATCTTTTTGAGTAAAACTGGTCGTACAAAAACTATTTCTAATGAAATTTTTTTTGAATTTTTTTTTCAAATTTCGAACCATTTTAGAGCCAGATTAAAATTTCCACAAAGGATAGCGAGCTGAAATTTTTACCACGTTCTTTTCACCTCACTGCACAAATATTGTTCCCTATTTACGTTTCGATTTTCAAAAAAAATGTCAAAAACAACCCCCCTAGAACTTACTCTATTTTCATAGAATTTTTGTAGTATTTTTAACCCCTTGGAAAAAAATAAATCTGCTCCCTCTTTTCACGGTAAACTTTTCGCGAAAATTAAACGTATCATTCAAGGTCATAATTACGACAACAACCGAACCATTACGAAGATTAACGAACGATGCTGAATCGTGTACTTCTCACTGTTATGCTTCTCTCGACAAATAAAAGTACACGAGTTCGTTCATGACTGTGTTCGAAGTAATAATGATTAATTTATAAATAGACAGATAAATTCATCGCGCGTATGTGCGTCGCACTGGTACTTTAATTAATTATCATTTATTTTCGTATTGTTATCGTGTAACCATAACGTACATATGTATTTGTAATGAAGAATCGCATTTTGTAACTAACGAAACCGGTTCAATTGCTGATTGAATCGAATGCTGGTTAAAATGTTGTTCCAAGTGACGATCTGCTTGCTGCTTTGTCAAGGTACGAGTATTTTTTAGCAAAATTTTTTTTTCGCCATAATTGTTCGCCCAACTAGTACCTACCCACCTACCTATTTAATTTACCGGCCGGTACGGGTAGGTATTGGTGTCGAAGAGCATTTTACGTATCGAAGTGGTGCTGTTTTTAAATACTACGTCTGTATGGAGGAAAACATCACGTGCACGTATTTTTAGACACCCTACACTTTTTCGTTATTACCATCACGATTGATATATCATATATTATGCCTATTAGAATATTTTATATGGTCGTTTTGTCGAGTAGGTACCGTTGAGACACGCAAAGGCATCTGTGTCTGTTTTAAATCGTTTATTTTTATAATCTAATTATCGTGATGGGTGATTTCATCAAAATATTTAAAACAGTTACACGAGTACCTACTTTTTTATCGATGACTAAACGAATAGCACATGTATGTAAACTACATATACAAACCGCAAACATGTGCACATTCGTCGCATCTTATTCTTATGATGTCATATCGAATGTGAGATACATAAATTATAAGAGAAACATGAGCTTATAATTTAAAATCATGATTCAGTCGTACTGCCTACCACCGCCGCTAGTAATACCGAAAAATGTAAATTGATACGCCACTTTGCATATAGTATTTCCGAATTAAGGCCACAAATTGTACTCCCAACAGCTTGTGCTTCTTACAGCTATATGAATATTTTTTTCATTCAACACACTTCGCAGCATATAGATATAATAAAACACCTGGTGCTGGTCGCCATATACCTACTTCGTATGTAAACTATGGAAACCTACTTATTATTTATTATACCTACCTTACACCGCCCATAGTCATAGCCGTCACCACCGCCCTTTCAATATACCTGTAATGTGATGATTGTTTATTTTTACAGCCTTCTGTACGGCGGCGATTGAACAACCGTATCAGTCAGGAAATCCACAACAGTCGAGAAACACTCAAGAGGAAATATCACCGGTTTTTAACGAGTAATTAACGTATTTCTTTTTCTTTTTTTTTTTAATATTCATTACGCGAAATTCAACGTATTTTTGTCGTAATTCGTATACCTACGTGCTTGTGTGTAGCTTAAGTTCGTTATTTATGTAATGTATAAATGTAGACAAGAGTAAAAAGTGAAGGTAAAATTGAAGTCTGAATGACAATGGATACCAGCATTGTATTGGCTGTAATTACATTTAAGCTGAAAAATCGCCAAATAATGAAGGAAAATCTTGATATTGTGTATATTTTTCTGCAGTTGATTTATTATTCATCGAGAACAGAAAAATGGGATGCTACAGCCATAGTCCAGTCATTCTAGCTGATAATAGTGCGGAAAAAAATTCCCATCGAAGATATTTCTCATGGAATACGTCCGTTAGACGTCCACAAATGACATACTAAAAGTCCCCATCAATAGAGGTAGAACGCGAGCCACAAAGCGGCCAAAACCCACTCAAAAAATCATTTTTTTCGCTATATCTCCGTAAATACCAGTTTTAACGTGACAAAAGTTAAATAAAAATTTAAAGTAGACTCAATTTCCTGCAACTTTGATTATAGAAATTTTTCCGTAGGTGTGATAGGGGTGGCGGGGGTGAGCTCTCAAAAAAGCATGTTTTTCAGGTAACAGTGATAATTGCAGTAAAACGGAACGAAATTTCACATTATGAATCGTACTAAGCATAAATGGTAATTTTTTTTCGGAAATATTAATTTTCCTCATTCATACTATCCCTTTAACCCCCCTCCCCTCCTCCCAATACCCACATGCGTTCTTTTTTCAGTATTTTTCCTTAAAAACCAGGCAATGCAAAATGAATTATACAATTGAAAATTTTTTAAATACGAAGTTTTCGAGTTCACGTTGCCTAGTTTCTAAGAGAAAATACTAAAAAAACAACGTGTATGTGTGGGTGGTGGAGGGGGGGTGAAGGGGTAGTATGGATGAGGAAAATTGATATTTCCGAGGAAAACTACCGTTTATGCTTAGTACGATTCATAACGTATAATTTCAATACATTTAATCGCAATTTATACCATTACCTGAAAAACACCCTTTTTTGAGGGCTTACTCCTCGCCGCCTTTATCATACCTACGAAAAAATTTATAGAAGAAAAGTTGTAGGAAATCGAGTCTTTTTCAAATTGTTATATAACTTTTGCCACGTTAAAACTGGTAGTTACGGAGATATAGCGAAAAAATTGATTTTTTGGGAGTCTTCACCGCCCTGTGGATTACGTTCTGCCTCGTATCGATGGCGAATTTTAGTATGTTGTTTGTGAACGTCTACCGGGCATATTCCACGAAAAAAAAAATCTTTGATGGGAATTTTTTCCGTACTAGGGCTTTTTTTTTACCTAGAATTAGTAGACCATCATCATGAACGGTAAAAATCTCAAAAATCCTATCATTTTTTTATGCAAAAATGAACGAACTGATAGCTTGAGAGGGTGGGAATCTCATCCCTGTACACTCTAGCGCCAAGAATCTGCAAAAATGTTATTAATTTTATCGCTAAAGAGGGAGTGAAGAAAAGAGTTGGAGGGACAAAAGAGACATTAAGTGAAGTAATGAGACGGAGATAGATTTATATCATGTTACGTGGTCCCGAAGTCGCCTGAAAATCGACCGTGCTACCATCCTTGATACACCCAATTTGGTAAGGTCAACATATACGTATGTAAACGTAGATTTTGAATTGGCGCTGCTGATAAAAGTATGAAATTGAATTGTTTTCAATGTAGTGTCGGATTGAAAATAAAATAAATCGTCTTAAAACAATAAACAGGTCTACATTATCTAAAAATAAAGCATCGAAATGCGTTGCTTTTTAAACCTGATTTCCTTAAAGTAAAGGACACGAGGAAATTGTCCAGTCAACGAATAAAAAAAAGATGTACATCGGGATTTTACTTCTTCAGTAGTGGTAGTGAATATCTGAAACCTCAAAAAAGCACATTTAAGGCAGCTATTTAATCTACGTACCAAATTTCAACTTCCTAGTTAAATAAAGATGGGAGATATACGTGGGACAAATTTTAAAAATAATAAAACCTTATCAAAGAACTACTTTTTTGAGGCTGTGAGGAGATAAAAGGAGACTGAAAAGTTGAAACGAGCAAAAGCCACATGTGGGACATTTACTAAATCTGCACGGTAAATTTAAACCTTTTACCTTAATTTGGAGGAGGAAGATACGCGTGGGACAAACTCAAAAAATAAGAAAACCTGTCTAAGAAACCACTTTTTGGGGTTTGGAAAGGGTGCAATACGTCTGAAAAGTTAATTCTCGCAATAAGCATATCTATGACTCTTACCAAGTCTGCATATCAAATGTAAACTTCAACCTGTCCCTGATTCGGAGGCGAATTATGCATGCAACAGCAGTTTCTCTAGGTTAAAAAGGGGTAAACCTGTATTTCTCCACTCTTAATTAACACAAGGAGTTGATTTTTTGATATGCTATATAACTTTTTATTCTCTTTTGATTGGCTTAAAAACAAATAATTTTTAGCCGCATAGCATTCCCTTCACCCAATTTGGGCATTACTAAATTTTGACCTAAGGTCATCACCACTCGTAGATATCTAGTTAATCTGCTGTCAAAATAATTCTCCAAATGATTCAATTAAGTTCTAAATTTTATCGATATGAAATTATAGATCTCAAAATTGTTTAGTTACCTACTACTTCGAATGGTTTAAAATCTAAGAAATATCATGATTTTTCAATTTCCAAAATCAATTTGAAGTTGAAAATTTGGACATCGGTATCATTTATGTATTGTAAAAATTGCCATCGGCACCCGGAGACATGGCCTCTTTAAAAGTGCAAAATTTTTTCAAATAAAATTTTCCTATTCACAAGCGCAATATTTACGTTCGATTTAAAATCAAAACCATTGAAAAATTAAGAACCCCCTTCCAATTATTATTTTTACCGATGCAATGCTTCTAGTGAGATGATGTGCAATTTTGCATTCTGTGATATGAGTTGGAAAAATAATAAACTTATTGCGTTGAACATTTTTCATTTTTCAGAGTTAAAAAGTCAGAAATATGTATAAATGTAGGATCATATCAATTTATAAAAATTTTCCGACGCCAAGTTGGCATATTTCAGTAAATTTTTGAATTCTTAGATTTAGAAAATTGGAAGGTTAATTTTCGATTACAAGAGTTTCAAAATTTGAATGTTGATAAATGAATTTTTAAAAACTTTCGAGGCTTTGAATATTATCAATTCCCCCCCCCCCCCATTTTCTACGTCATATTGGTAATGAAAACCAGTCTGTTGCGGTCTATTGACCTCGGTGGATGAGGGGGGGGGGTATCAACGAAATCAGCTTTGGAGACTTGACAGACCAGCGATGTTAGATATTTATTTTTTAATTTTCATCGGAAATAAAATCATTTCAGAAATTTCAAATTCCTAGCTCAATTTTGAGGGGAGTTATGCAAAAAATAAACTCCAAAAAAAAAAAAAAAATAAGAAAAAACTATAAAAACTACATTTTTGGGACTGTGAAGGAGTGTAATGAGGATGAAAAGTCAAAATCCGCAAAAAGAATTTCTACGGCTCCTACAAAGTTTTCATACCAAATCTAAACTTCCCTGCTCAGTTCGGAGGGGAGATAGGGGAGAAACAGGATTTATTTCAAGGTGAAAAAAGGGGGAAAACAATCATATCTCCCCTTCCAATCGAGCTAGGAGGTTGATTTTTGGATATGTTAAACAACTGTAGATTCTCTGTCCATTGGCTCAATAAGAAATAATTTTTGCGTTTTTGACCCCTCAGCACCCCCTCCCTTAAAATGGGGCAAAACTGAATTTTAACCCAAGTTCGTCCTCACTCATATTATATCTGATCCGCCACCAAACTGAGCCAATTGACCAAATTAAAGTGATTTTGATCGGTATCAAGCAGAGGAAATGATTTTAGTGCTCGGGAAAAAAAATAAAAAATAATAATAAACATCTGATATAGCCAAAAATGGTCTTAATGGTCTTCTAGGACCGCAAAATGGATTTTGTTGGTATCCCCCCCCTGATCTGCCGTTGGTCGATAGACTGTAATGGCCTAGTTTTCATTGACAATATGGCGTAGAAAATCAGGCTAAAAAAGGAAACTTGCACGAATCTTTTCTCCTAATTGACCTATGGGCACATTTTTTGCGATTATTGGCCTTCAATATCACCTTTCCTAAATTGGGGCATACATAAATTTTGACCCAATGTCAACCCCAATCCAGAATATCTACTCTACCTTCAATCTGAGCATATTTACCAAATCATATCGATTTGGGTGGGTATCGAGCTGAGCAAATGATTTTTAGTTTTGAGGGGAATTAACAAAAGAAAATGAAAATAAATATCTGACGTGATAAAAAAACAGTCTTAATCGTTTTTTAGGGCTCCAAAACGGATTTCGTTGATATCCCCTCTCTCCTCATCCGCCGTTAGTCGATAGACCGTAATAGCCTGGTTTTCATTGACAAAATTACATGCTATAGAAAATCAGGACTAAAAATCACAGTTTAAGTTTTCGTCGATTATGAGAATTGGGAAGAAGATTGCAAAGTTGGAAATTTGAAAATTGATTCAAATATTCGTTTTAGTAGCATTAAAAGAAGTTAAATCCAAATCGGTATAACTAACGCATGTATTCTGCGATAAGAAGGTATTATAAACTGTGGAGGAAATTATGCTCATAAAGTGATGATGAGTAAGACGTGAATAAATTATTGAACTTGGCTTGATAGCTCTGTAATACGAGAGATAAGAGCAAAATAAAGGAAAAAATACTGATACGAGATAAACGCTTCTTTCCGCATAAAAATTCACAAATGTACGCAATCTAGTAGCTATTTTTATCTATTAATTGAATTGAAAACTGATCCAAATTTTAATAAATCAAATAACTAAGTAATTAAAAACAACTGCTTTATAGTTTTTCATAAACTAAATGATATCATAGCGAATAATAATTAGCAAATGAACTCAGTTTATTACAATATGAATACAATTTTATTCGATTAATTCGTCATATGTGATATCCGTATCGTAAACACTAATCATTACGTCATCGTTCAAATTATATTTCAATACGACCAAAAATATCTACTACATATTTTCAACTTCACGTATCAACTCCAGCACGAGTGTTCGAAAAAAAAAAAACAAAAAAAAAACCCCAGCTCGTAAAACAGTGGTATTATAGTAATCGCATTTCAAATACTGTACAACCATAACCTTGTAGTACCAGTCCACACAATATCTATAAAAATTTTAAGCTACATTTTAATTGAACTCACTTTGTTGCCAATTATAATCCAACGAAAGATGCATTACAGCGCGGCAAAACTCTCTTAAAACACATATATATATATTGTATATAGACGTGACCTTAACATTCATTGTATTCTTTTTCGGTCGTAAATTATTTTTACCAGCACGTGATCATTGTAAAATTTCAACTGTCGCTTTGCAGAATCGCACCTGAGAATGATCCTCAAGAAGACGTATCGTATAAACCAGTTACCCTAGAAGAAGAGTATAAGATTACTCATAAACAAACGCATTGCCTCAAGATAGGCAGTGATGTGAAAAGTATATCACGTGCTTCTCTATGGGCTCCTTTGTACAATTCAAAACGTCATGATACATTCAAGGTTGTCTGCAGCCAGCAACATAAACCACAGATGTGGTTCGGACAAAGTAAATATCAGGATTCTCCACACGATGCACAGTACGTATCTAATACTTTTTCTCTCTCTCTATCTCTCTCTAAAAGTCAAGTATGACAGAAGATATCTAGGTAGGTAGATAGGTAGGTAGGGACGGAGGTTGGAATGGTAGATATTTTGGGTGTTCTATTTGTATTTTTAGCCATGTGAAATAGATTAAAAGAAATTACGATATTGTTGTTGTCGTTAAAGTACTCTAATAAAATCGCTCGCCATTAAACTTACATAGCTTGGAAAAGAAAATGTTTACAGTCGATTATAATTTATAGAAAGAGGAAGGTAAACGGGGAAGTTCTAATTTTATTCGCCTGCTTAGGTTTCGTCTTAAATAGATATATACGTGCATGAGTAAATACGTGAATATTGTGAAAAATATTAATTTTTATTCCATCAAAAAGAAGGTCGCTGACTTATTTAAATTATCAATTTATATTCTCGAATGTGCTAAACGGAAATATCAACTAGAGAGTAAAAAAGAGCATTTATAAAGCCCATGCCGATGTAATTCTTTTCGCACGAAGAACTAACCGATTATCCGCAGTCACAATATGTTTGAAATTCTGTCTACAAACAATTCGAAATGACCATAGATACAATTAACCTTGAGAAATACATTCGCGCATTTATTTTTATTTTACGAACTTACATAGTGATGAAAAAAATTCTCGTTTTGTGACTTATAAATTAGCTTAAAATTTTTGTCATAATCATCCAGAGCATGGTATAATTTCATCTCATCTTCCTACATGCGAATAACCTTCGTTAAATTCGTATTCTAAGGTTCCTCCGCATTTTGCATAATATTAGCCTATTTGTTTTTTTATTTTTATTTATTTTTTTGGGGGTTTTATTGCAGAGTGAAAACTATAATGTATGAAGATGCTAATACCGCCATCGTAAGTTTGGAAACGATGAAGGGGACATTGAGTTTTGGTTTGTATGATTCGTTGTTGGTGGTTGGTGCTATTCGGGTATTGTTCATTGATTGATTGGTCGCGTTTAATGAATCGTAATTTGATTTCAGAATTACCCGGATGTAATGTGTGCGTGAAGAAAAAAGAGGACGATCCTAATTACATAAATGTTTTCATTGCTCCGATAAATCGTAGGTATCCACTATTTAGGATATTTTATGCAGAATGTTACATTTAATTGATTCGATTACGTGTAGGTTGTTCATCGACTACTTTCGTACGTAGTACTTTCATTTTTTCATTGAATTTAATTACAGGTGGGCAAGAATTACCAAACCGAGGACAATTCACATCTAATTTGCAAGAATCGAACAACGCAGGTATAAATGCTTATTACTTATATTTGTAAATTTTAAACGTATTTATAACCAAAATTATCATTGTTGGCAAATTTTCGCAGTATTCCCCTCTTCGTGAGGGAGTTTGTTTTAGGAGGGATGGGACGCCCTTCGGAAATGGATGTAGGCCATCGATATTTCAATTCGATCCTCTATAGGTGATTTTCAGGGGTGTTTGATGACTTCTTTCTATTTTTGGGCAGTTTTCATCAAATTTTCAACATTTTTTCGTAATTTCTAACTCAATTTTCGATAATTTAAAATTTTTGGCCTGATTTTTTACGTCATACTGTCAATGAAAACCAGGCTGTTAGAGTTTATCGACCAACAGCGATGGGGGGGGGGAATACCAACAAAATCCGTTTTGGAGTCCTAGAAGGCCGTTGAGATAATTTTTGGCCATGTTAGATATTTATTTTTGTTTTTTTATTATTTTTTTCCCCGCCGAACAGTAAAATTATTTACTTTGCTCGATACCGACCCAAATCCACTCAATTTAGTCATTTGGCTCAGTTTAGTGGCGTATTAGATGTATACGAGTGAGGATGAGCTTGGGTCAAAATTTAATTTTGCCCCATTTTGGGGGAGGCGATGCTGAGAGGTCGAAAACACAAAAATTGTTCTTTTTTGAGTCATCGATAGAGAATTCAAAGCTCTATAACATATCCAAAAATCAACCTCCTAGGTTAATTAGGAGGGGAGATATAAGGTTTGCCCCC
Organism: Ferrisia virgata; assembly: GCA_900060175.1. NCBI lineage: Eukaryota > Metazoa > Arthropoda > Insecta > Hemiptera > Pseudococcidae > Ferrisia > Ferrisia virgata. Next base: position 34,444 of record FIZR01026280.1, read on the forward strand.
TTCTTGGGCTTGAAAAAGGACTGTTCTTCCCCTTTATACCGAGCAAATTGATCTAGGAAGCTGAAATTTCCCATTTAGTTGGGGCACTAAATATACTTTTTGGAGGTGTCCACTTTTCAGCTTCATTACACCCCCGAAATTTTAACGATTTTAACGACTTTTTTTTATAATTTATGTCAATTTTCACTCAATTTTCACCTTTTTTTTTAGTGGTTTTTGATCAATTTTCTGAGCTTTTTACTTAATATTTAATGATATTTTCTAATTTTCAGTCTATTATTTGTATTTTTTTACAAATTTCTCTCAATTTTTTACTCAGTTTTTCACGATTTTTAACGAATTTTTATAAAAATATTTTAGGTCAATTTTTACCTGATCTTCAAGATTTTTATCAATTTCCTGCGCATTTTACCCATTTTTGTTAAATTTTTACTCAATTTTTAATTATTTTCTACTCACATTTTCTGGATTTTTAACGATTTTCCCCCATATTTTTAGCCAGTTTTCACATTTCATCTTGATTTTTGATAAATTTTGACGTTTTTCAACGTTTGTTTGCAATTTTTGATCGATTCCCCGAACTTTTTACTCTTTTTTATCAAATTTTTAACTAATTCTCGATGACTTTCAACTTTTTTTTTTTGTATTTTACGTCAATTTTCATTCAATTTTCAACAGTTTTTCGTGAATTGAGATCAATTTTCGATGAATTTTATAGTTTTTTTTACACAGTTTATTTCGATTTTTACACATTTTTCAACATTGTTTCGAAATTTTTAAAAAACTTCCTGCTTTTTTTACCTATTTTTGTCAAATTTTTCCCAATTTTCAACGATTTTAAAAAGCTTTTCAATTTTCACCCGTTTTTAAACCATTTTTCGGAATTTTTGATAAGTTTCCTGTAATTTGTACCCATTTTTGTCGAATTGTTACCCAATTTTTATGGATTTTCATAGATTTTTTTCATATTTTAGGTCAATTTTCACTCTATTTTCAATATTTTTCGGGATTTTTGATCAATTTTCCGCACATTTTACCTGTATTTTTTCAAATTCTATTTTAAATGAATTTTTATCCAAAATTTGACCATTTTAAACAATTTCTTTCACATTTTAGGCCAATTTTCACATACTAATCAACCCTTTTTTTTTGTGATTTTCCTTCAATTTTCGGAATTTTTAAACCATTTTTGTCAAATTTACACTCAATAGTCAATCATTTGTAACAATTTTTTTTATAATTTCAATCAGGTATCATCTACATATTTTTCAAAATTTTTCCGTAATTTTGGATCAATTTTTTATTTTTTAACAGAATTTTGATAATTTGATTTTTTTTACTTCATGCAGTCTTGGTATTGAGAATTTCTATATTCAAAAATTTTCAAAAATTTTTTTTCAGCCGAAATGCGTGTTTGAAAACTTTAAATCGAGTTTTCTACGTGAAATTTCTGAGAGACAATTCTGAAAAAATTCTGAAAAAATTCTGTTTTATGCATCTAGTTCCCACGCCCAAAGTGATGCTTTTCTTTGAATTTTGAAAATAGAAAAACACGTTGGAAAATGTGAAAAAAAAATTTTCATCATGTTTTTCGTTCACGAAACAGTCATTTTCAGTCGAAAATTTTTTTCTTCGTAATATATGCCAAAATACCTACTTATATGTACATCACTTGCCCAATTTTCTTTTTATTTCGTTTTTTTTTTTTTTTTTTTGTAATTTTTGAAACTTCAATTGAGGCACGTAAAGCACAAAGTTAAAAATTGAAAAATGTTACTTTCTCCGCTTAGAAAATTGTTACCATGATAAAACTAGGAATAGATTCGTGTTCAGCAGCTTATAGTATCCCCATAAACACCATTCAGGCAAATAATTAATAGTGATGAGCGATCACAAGTTGGCTTCCCAGCTCAGTCTGCACTGAACCAGTTCTCAATTTTGTTTGGTCTCTGATTTTAAAAATTTCATTTCGGATCATTTTCAATTCATCTTATTTACAATTTTTTTTTTTCAATTCAACAGCGAAAAGAATTCGTGTCAAAAGAGCAACCACATCAGTGGATCTAACCTCATCTTCAGCTAGAAAAAACATCGGAGACACATTCACAGTAACGTGTTCAGCCAAGACTAGTAATATCACGTGGAGGAATCCAGCAGGCAAAGAAGTCAAATCAAGTGTCAATTCGGAGTAAGTCTAAAAAATATTCAAGTGCACCACTACCTATACGGTATTTCACAGGCACACCCATACCTTATGTTATAGGCCTCACGCCTCAGGGTCAACCAAATCTACTATGTTATTTAGCTTAGCATAAAAATTCCTCTTATTTGACCATACACGCCTACGGAATTAAAATTACCATTAGCGTAGCTGATTGATCTTCAATGATCTACTAATTTGTCGTCCGTTACTAATCGATATTTACAGTCCTCGCGTTAGAGAAAGCTTCAGCAGATCACAAAACTCTTCCGAACTAATATTTAGAAGTATTTCGGTAGCTGACGAAGGAAAATATACGTGTACAGTTAATGAACGTGGTAAAATAGATTCGGGTATATTTATCCTCAATGTCAGTAAGTATCGAGATCGATCAACGTATAATTCAAATTTTTGTACGTAAAAAAAGCATTGATCATTTTTTAAAATCAACTTCCCACGTAGCCAAACCTGTGATAAAAGCAAAAGCTAAGATTACTCCGGCATCAAAAAGAGTCGACTTAGAAGAAGGATTAGATTATATGGTCGAATGTTCCGGTAATTCATACAACGTTACTTGGAAATCCAGTCGGTATCCTGAAATTCCTACTTATCCGGGGTAAAATACTGTAAAAAAAAATTAATAAATGAACCAGAAAAAATTATTTTTCTTTCAAAATAATTTATATTTTTTTAATGCTGGTTTGTTCTTATTATTATTATTTTTCTTTTTTCAGAGGGCAAGGCACAAGTTATTTTTATACGTCCTCGTATCCAAATTTGAATAAAACAACTCTGTACTTCAGAAATGTAACTACCTTTTTTGGAGGCGATTACACCTGCTTGGTTAACTCTTCGGGTACACAAGATACTGAAACATTAACCATTGGTGTTTCGAGTACGTTGTTCAACTACATATTTAGAAATTCAATTGTATACGTGAAGTGTACCTCGCACCCATATATATTGTTGTGAATTATATTTTTAGAAGCTCGTTTGACCTTTTCACCCGAAGATAAAGATACTATTACAGTGAAGGAAAACAAAGATTATGATATAACTTGCTCTGGTCCTATGAAATCAATTGTTTGGTTAAAAAATGGAGTAGAAATATCAAAAAATAAAGATGACGAGTAAGTTGTAGTCTAACTGGTAACTATAGAGTAAAAGCTCAATCAGGCCTACAGTTACCCTGAGAGTTTCAGAATAAACGTAGGCCTATTTTATGTTGAAGAAATCTTCCAAGTTACCATATTACATGATGAAAAGAGTTGTTTTCCTATGTGTAGAAATTACTGCTCGAGTAGATGTCTAGATTAGAGGCTTACTGAACGGGGGGGGGGGGGCGTCTCACCTTCCCAAGCGTTCGGGAGTTAGAAAAATTGGATGATAGTT
>FIZR01026283.1:0-14202 GCA_900060175.1 Ferrisia virgata
AGTTTCAAAATTTTAACCATATTCAATTGGGGGGGGGGGGGGGATCATTAAAAAAAGTGATTTGGGGGACATGGTCCAAACCAAAAAAACTCGACGGATTTAGGTTGAGGTACTTCCCTCCATATCGAATACGTAATTTTTTTCCGTTGCACCGTGCACAACTGCATTCTATTGCACTAGAAGTGCAATTTTTATGCATTTTGGATGATTTTTGACAGTAAAGCAGCTCTCTTATTCAAAATATAGACGAGAACCGAAAAATACTCGTTAATTTTGTTAAATGAAACTATATAAAGTCGATTGCCGCAAAAATGGCCGAAAAATTACTGCGCAATGCAAAATAATGAAAATAAACAGGTTGGTCATCCTATCCCCACCCCCACCGAAATTGAGCCATAGAATGTTTGCTCAAAAGTAGCGATGTGATATATCAAATTAGGTTAAAATTTCACGCTGAATCCGAAAATCATTATAAATTTTGATTTCGACCTCCCTCGATGAAGTTCTGCCCCCAAACTTGAATTTGAGGGGGAAATTGAAGAACTGACAACATTTAGATGAATTGTAATTCTACTTTACGCAAATCAGACAATTGTGGCTGATTAGTTTCAACTATCAGCATACCTTAGCCTTCCAAAAAATTTCCATCCCGCACCCCCTCCCTCCATCATCTTTTTTACCGCAACTTAAAGTGCAATAGAAAGCAGTTGTGCAAGGTGTAACGGAAAAAAATTACATATTCGGTATGGGGGGAAGTACCTCAACCCAAATCCGTTAGTTTTTTTTGTTTTCGGCCACATCCCCCAAATCACCTTTTTGGTAGTCCATCTCCCCCCCCCCCTACTGTGCAGGGTTAAAATTTTGAAACTGCACTTTTCCGAATAAGGCGGACAGTGTCGACATTTTGACAGCTCAATTTTTTGGTTCTCAAAAATAGATCGCTGAATGAACATTTTTTCGTGTTTGGATTGTAGACTGATAAGGAGATAGTGTGTTCGTGAAAATAGAATATTCTCCAGATTCTATCGAATCTACCAGTATATTATTGGTATTTTTGTTGAAAAATAGAAAAAGTACCCATCTAGATACCTACCTAATACCTTGTAGATGAATCGGGACTTTCGAAATATTGAAAATCAACACGCAGGTAAAGCTACATGGAGCTAGATTATATTTGACGAGAGAGTGGCAGAATGCGACGATTCGTAGGTATATCGCACATGTATATCTATCACGTTTATGGTGTCCCACTTAATTTTTTTTATCTATTTATATCTACCTCGTTATTATTATTTTTTTTTTTACACATATACAATGTATAGGTAGAGGTACCTACTTACGCGATTAAATATCCATCGACGATATTAGTGTAAAAAAATATACATACTTATACCAAATCTAGAATAGTGAAAGCGCAGCTTCTTCATTTGGCCTAAAAATAACGCTCGATTACGATGACGATAAGGTATCGTTATCGTAGTCCTCCTCGTTCCTTGTAGGTCTCTCCTATAGACTAAGCAAATACACGTAATTCGACTGCATCAAAAGTAACCTACCTATACGACCACGATGACGAGACTTAGACAACTAAAAGAGATGCATTGCATATGCCGGTTAAAAAAGAAGAAAAAAAAAATTGGAAAATTTCTTCCACGTTTGCATTCGTGTTTACGGTTTGATTGACGGCAGCAGGTTCACTTGTTCATACACATCGCATCGTACAAATGGGAAAAAATTATACGCTATACTCGTACAACTTGTCAATGTACCTATCTGTCTGTTTGTATCTGACTGCAGCTTTGTTTAAATAATGATTGATCGATACAGTGGTTCAAAAATTATTTATATACTTACCAAGCCAACGTTATCAGACGAAGAAAATTCAAGAAAGCGAAGCGTGAAGAAAATGCTTACAAAAATGAAGAACACGTCATCGTGATTGAAATTTAAAACTGGATTATACGTAATCTCAAACGGACTAGGCTATCGAAAAGTCACTCGACGCAGAATTTGCAAATCTCATCTGGCTGTATTAAGAATTCTCCAGAGAATGTATATGACGTAAAGAATAAACGACGCGTAAGACTAAAACAGCACCTGTATTGGTTGATTGTACTTTTAATGGCTTGCCCTGCCTTGAAGAGGTTAATAAATCGTACACCTAAATACGAGTCGGTTATCGTGATTCGTGAATCTTGAACATAACAGAATAATTACTTATCCATATAGAGCCTCAGACGAGTCGAAAATTGCATCGAAACGAATGAATTACCTGGATTGGATTAATCGATGGTTTTTTTTTTTTTTTTTGACTATAATTAACGTTAATTATTTATGATCAGTGCAGAGTGCACTAAACGATATAAGTAATTTATATTGATTTTTAATGAATCGTTTGAGGTTATCTTCGATAGTAAGTGACGGGGATTTGTTGGAATTTTTAATATGAAGTACATTGATTTCTTTCTTTCTTTTTTTTTTCTTTTTTTATGGTAAGTTATCAATAATTTTTAATATCAAATTACCGTGTAAAGATCGTTTCGATATCTTTCAATTAGCTTACTTCTTCAGTTCTTCAGTCGTGTTATTGAAAAGCATTTCACTTAATATGATTCGATTGGAGATTTTTAATTGCGAATCGAACTACTTAGGAATCTAGTACATGGTTCGTTTTTGTTATCGAAAAATAATTAAACCTCGGTTTAGTGTTACAAGTGAATTATTCACGTACGACTTGAAGGGTTTTAATTTCCCCTAATTCGTTTGTAGTTCTGAAGTGATTCTTTTTTTTCTCATTAATTTATCATTTAATTTAAACTGCGAGATTTGAGAAATTTTTTAATCAATTTTGATAATTTTTATACATTTTTCACGCGGAATTATACGGATCATATTTAACAAAATCAGTCAGCTGCTTTAGAATAATTTTCCTCCCCTTCCACGTTTGTTGATCATTTTGCCGAGTTTTATGGGTATCTTTTGTGTTCTGGATTATGTAAGTAAGGAATCATATTTTATCAAATTTCTGTTGCTATGAGATGACGTTGAGTAATTTAAATTTTTTTCACTATTTCGTATCCAAACTGTGAGAATTGACGTTATTTTTGAAATTTTTTACGGAATGAAATGGCATTTTAATAGATTTTTTCTATTGTTTACCTCTTTGATAGATTTATAATTTTTGATGAGTTTCTTGTTTCCTTTTTTTTTTACCTATTAAAAATTATATTTTGAACGAATTTTTCTCTGTGATAATGCACCCCAAAAGAAAAGTACGAGTAATTGGATTTTTTAAGTTTTTTTTTTTTTCAATATTCAACATTTTTAGTTTGAAAATTGACATTTTGAGTAATTTTTTTTATCATATTATACGTCGCATCGTGTTAATGTTTTTTAAAAATTTATTATAAAATTGACATTTTGAACAATTTTTTTAAACGTTTTTTTATTTTTTTTTTGCATTTTTGATGTTGTAAAATGACATTTTGAGCAATTTTATTTCGTAATTATATGCGATTTTTGTTGATTTTTTTTTCTTGACTTCTTCGATCATTTTGAGCTATAAAATTATAATATTGCATGATTTTTCTAACATTTTAAGCGTATTTTGAAGATTTTTTTTTTTTAGTTTTTGAAGTGATAAAACTACACTTTGGACCGGTACTTTCCTAAAATTTATACAATTTTTGGTGATTTTTTTTTGGCCCATATTAAGCCGAAAAATTTTGTTTTTAATGATTTTTCCATTATTTTGAACTTTTTTCGAGATTTTTTCAGGTTTCTAAAACTGTAAAATAATATTTTCAACAGTTTTTTCAATATTTTTTACGATTTTTGTTTTTTTTTTTATTATTATTTTCAAGTCAATTTCAGCAGAAAAATCAATTATTTTAAACGAGTTTTCAATTATATTGAACGTTTTTTTAAAGATTTGTTTCGTGTTTTTAAAGTTGTAATTTTACATTTTCGAAAAATTTTCATCTTTTTAAACGTTTTTTGAAGATTTTTTCATTTTTTTTAAAAGGATAAAATGACATTTTGAACAATTTTCTCATTGTTTTTAAACGTTTTTTGAAGAGTTTTTCCTATTTTGAAGCTGCCATTTCACATTTTTGAACAATTTTTGATTTTTTTAAACGTTTTTTCAAGATTTTTTCTTGTTTTTTTTCGGCATATTGGAGCTGTAAAATCATCATTTTGAAAGTTTTTTTGAATATTTTTTCGCGTTTTTGCAGCAATAAATTCACATTTTGAATGATTTTTTGACCTGTTTAAATGTTTTTTGAACGTTTTTCACGTTTTTGAAGTGAAAAAATGAAGTTTTGAATCGGTTTTTGCAGAATTTTATACGATTTTTGATGATTTTTTTCCTGTCTCCTCCTCCTCCCCTCCCCCCCCCCATTTCAAGCTGTAAAATCATTTGAAGATTTTTTTCAATTTTTCACGTTTTTCGAACTTGAAAATGTCATTTTCAATAATTTTTTCATCACTTTACGCGATTATTAAAAATTTCTTCACGACGTATACCATTTTTAAAGATTTTTTTTCACCGTTTTGTATGCTTGTAGGTGTAAAATAGCATTTTAAAAGACTTTTTTATCGTTTTAAGGTATTTAAATTTTTTTTTTTGATACTCACGTACTTTTGCTGTATACCTCAAGAGCGAAAAATTCCGATTTTTTTTTGAAAATTGATCAATTTTTTATGTTTTATACACTGAAAAGTTTTATGTTGATAAAACTTGAAAATGTGAATTTCCAGATGTTAAAACTTTTTTCTTATGTTTTTAAAGCTTTTTTTACTTTTTTTTTTTTCAAATGTTCTGATCATTAAGTTGACATCTTGAAGATGACTTTGGTTGCGAATTTCTTCCCAACTGTCCTTTTTAGCCAGGTTTTCCCAAGGAAAACCATAACTATTGCAAATCGTCTGGTCTGATATGTATATTTTTTTTTTGATTATTTTATTTTATCTAGTTTCTGAAATTTAAAATTTCGCCAAAACTCGCCGACTGTATTTTTCTATTAAAGTTTAAACGGTCCATGGTCCAGATTGGACGAGATCCATTTTTGGGAATGGGGCCAAGTGGAGCTAAAAAATCGAAAAGTGAAAATTTTTCACTGTCAATCGATAGGAATTGGAGAAAGCTGTAATATATCCAAAAATTAACTGTCTACGTCGATTACAGCCGAAGAAATCGGTCCATTTGGACCATTTTACAAATTTTAGAGGTCGTGTACTAATTCACCTAGAGGGTTGAAACTTGGTAGATAGTTGACGGTAGTGTCCAGGGTGTGCCTTTTGGGGTGGTCTTGACTCGCCACCTCTAACCTATCCCATTACAGGTCCAAAACAACAATTTTTCAACGTTTTCGATTAATTGCTCACCTCTGCAGGTCGCTCTAATTGAGCTAGCGTCTTGTAACTTTGTACACAGTTCGGGCAAATATGCAGGGTGTGCCTTTAGGGAGGGGGGGGTCTCAGCCATTCCTGCCCAAATGAACCCTTTCACATTTCTATGGAAATCGTTTTTCACCGTCGATTTTTACGCGACAATTACGAAAAGATTAAAGGTCGGCTATCTATTTAAAAGTGTACCTATGCTTTTATCCAAATTTGTATTCAAGCCATGGCAATTTATATTCGTGGGAGGAAATGCAGGTACCTCAAAGTGTACCACTCTAAAATATCGTTACGACGAATTTTTGAACGTGGACAACAGGAAAACCTGACTCGGAAAGTTTTTATTCTTTTCGACTCGAGTATTCAAACATAGATGAACTATTCAAATTAGCGAAGCGTTCACGATTGAATTACATTTTTCAAATAATATAGAATTTTTTTTTAATGATTTACAATCGAAGTGTTGTGATTTTAGAAATTGTCAAAGCCTTTTACTTTTCAACTCGTGCTACGTGATAAAAATGTCGATTTCGTGCCAGTGACCTATATTTAAATCTTGCATCTATCATCGTGGTGCCTTTTAATATAATATTTCATGATGCTTTTCCATTCGTGAGCTAAATCGTTGGCGAATGATTCACTTGGCATTTTTATTTTTTTCGAGCACTTGAAATAACGGTAAACTAGTACAAACGAAGTGGATAACAAAAAGCGTGTGCAAAATACATGTTAAATTTTCCGGTGAATATTTTTACAAGTCGATTTAAAATTCAACATCAACTGCATAATGGCCTATTTAGTACGGTATTTTAGCGGTAACTGGGCACTGTTAGTGGTCGGGTTAACTTCCTCGAATCGTGCATTATGTTATTTAATTTTTGGCAAATTTTCACGTCTCTCAGGTCAGAACTAATTAGCTACTTAGTCGAAATGAATTAGGTACAACACGATAAGCTAACCGATGTGAAATTCAAGTAGGTATGTCAACAAATTATCATTTTGTTGATTGTCGATTGTGGAAATTTGCCAACGAGTACACCGCGAAGTATTTGGCGACAATTGGATAGTGGGCACTGCTGGGTACTTTGGGTATAGCATCCTGGAAATGACCTTAAAAATGCGTAGATCTGTAATGCTCGAAAACAATCGGTTGAAATTTTTTAAAGTGCAATTTAACGCGTATAAATTTCAAATGTTTAATAAAACGATTGCTTCATCGTTCGTTTAAAATTCTTACTCTCTGCATATGCAGCGTGTATACCGTTAATTGTTAAGCTGTTTGAGATTACGTAAGAAGAAAACGAATTAGACGTACGCCAGTATCTTCCGAGTATACTTTAATTTTCATTGTGCATACAAAAAAATTTCTTCTTTTAAAAAACGTCGCGTCGCCGGTCGTATAAATCGTTTTAAACGGTGAAATTTTCATGGCAGACTAGAATCTTAATCATTTCCGAATTTTTTTTCTTTTTTTTTTTTACGTAATCTACTTATAAAGTATAAAATTTTCGCGGTGACCAATTTGAATAAATTTACATGATTGCGATGTAGGTAGACTGAGGTATTTGCGAGTGCATATAGGTTTACTGCATCGCATCGTTGCTGGCGAATTGGCCAGCCTTATAGCCTTATACAGTTTGCCAGGCGATTAATATACACGACACGCTGAGTAGCGAATAACAGAAGCCGTATAAGAAAAAAAAATTTTCAAATTAAAAATCTATTTAGCGTACGTACTGTGTGAGAACTTGGGAAGGTCTGTAGGTTCGAAGGTCGCTCCGCACCACCCATCTTGGTCGGCGTTGTTGTGAAAAGGACAATGGCTTGTTCAATGTTTATATTATGTACTTGTAATGTATACGATATTATATACCTACGCGAGATAATCTCGTGTTGTGAATTTTTTTCCATCATCCTCTCCTTCCTAACGAAAGTAATCTCGTTCGTAGACCGAGTACTGTTATTTTTTTATTTTTTTTTATCGCCGATCTCGAGAGAGCAGATTACACCGTCGCATAAGTAATTGTGTCCGGGTGATTATGTTTTTAAAATTGAGATGAGCTTGAAGAATAGGCATACCATTTGTATAATGCTCGAGTGGTAATGTAGTAATGAAGTGATTACGCTCATCGTTCATTGAAGTACGCGAATAAACGCGGACCGAATGAGGGGTAGAAATGGAAAATCCATTTCGTCCTTGCTGATCTTGACGATTAATATTGTTTTTACGTATTTACAATGGTTTTCTGTAGGTAATGACACTTGTACGAGGATAGTTTGGATTTCATATTTTTTTCTCGTTTGGGTGGGGGGAGAAGGGTCGATAACGGCGTCAAAATTTACTCATGGGGGAGGGGTCTCTTAAAACCATTGAGATCATTCTCGAGTATGTGAGATATTTATTTTTATTTTTGTGACTTTCTGTTAGATCTAAAACCATTTACTCGAAGCGATAACGACCAAACTTGACGTGCAGCGGGGTAGAGAGAGAGAGAGAGAGGATCGAGAATGACACCAAAATCTACTTGTCGGGGGTCATGCGAGAAAATGATCAGAAATGTTCATCGTCAATCCGCAGAAATGGTTGCCCATCGTGTGGTACCCCAGATGCCCACATACGTACCATATTATTTTTACCTGGCATAGAGCTAGTTTTTTTACGTAGCAGTGTTGCCAATAATTGAAAAAATGATGCTGTAAAAACTTTTTTATTTTATAGTTTGTAAAAAATGATATAAAGGCTGGATAGAGACCGATGAAGTGAGTAAAAATGGTCAAACGAACAAGTTATCAGACTCAAAATTTCAATGGGGAAGTGATTTTAAAAAATCAAACATTTGAAGAAATATTTTTGTGATCGCGGATTCTATGGATGACTCTTCAACGCGAGCAAAAATTGTCTTTTAGAAAAATTTCCCATTTTCCAAATTGAAGGAGCTATTTGCATGAAAGTTTCACAAGTCTTAGCCGATGAATTTTGTTCCAGTCTTTTCAAATAAAAATTTTTATATTTTATTTTTACTATTAATAGCGCCGAATAAGATGGTAAATGTAATCCGCATTCAATGCGGTCCCTTCTATATTTGAAGGTATGCAATTTTTTTAAATAATCATTTTTCTTCACCTTGAAGAGTAGTGCAAGAATTCATTATCGCAAAAAATAATTCTACGAATTTTTGATTTTTTTGAATGACTGTTCCTTTAAACTTAGGGTTTGGCAACTTGTTTGTATGACTATTTTTACTCATTTAATCGGTCTCTATCCAACCTCTCGTATAATTAGCCTGATTTTCTGTATCATATTATCAATGAAAACCAGGCTATTACAGTCTATCGACCAACGGCGGTTCAGGAGGGGGAGGGGGGAATACCAATAAAATCCGTTTTGGGCTCGTAGAAGACCACGAGGACAATTTTTGGCCGTATAAAATATTTATTTCTGTGTTTTTTTTTTATTTAACCTGCTCGATACTGATCAAAATCGCTCCAATTCGGTCAATCGATTCAGTTTGACGGCAGATTAGATATATATGCGTGGGGATAAACTTGGGTCAAAATTTAGTCCTGCCCCACTTTGAGAGAGAGGAGGTGCTGAGGGGTCAAAACGCAAAAATTGCACCTTTTTAAGCCAATTAATGGAGAATCAAAAGTTGTACAACGCGTCCAAAAATCAACCTCCTGAGTTAATTAGGAGGGAAGATATGGGGGTTTCCCCCTTTTTAGATCTTGAAAAGGGCTGTTCCTCCCCTATATATCAAATAAATTGAGTTAGGAAATAGAAATTTGGTATGTACATTTAGTTGGTGCCCTAGATGCGCCTTTTCGGAGCTCCGACTTTTTAGTTCTATCGTACCCACGTACAGTCCCAAAAAAGTGCTGTTTTTATAGGTTTTTCTCATTTTTCTCATTTTTTGAGTTTGTTCCTTCCCCTCCAAATTGAGCTAGGAAGTTGAAATTAGATATGTACATTTAGCAGGGGCCCTACATATACCTTTCGGCGGTCTCGACTTTTTAGCCTCATTTCATCCCTTCACAGTCCCAATTATGCCTCCTAATTGAGTTAGAAACTTGAAATTAGTTATGTACATTTAGTAGGGACTTTGGATATGCCTTTTTGGAGGACCCATTGTACTACCTCACAGACCTGTATATGTGGTTTTTTGGTCGATTTTTCTAATTTTCAGAGTTTTTCTTCGCATAACTCCCCGCCAATTCGGGCTAGGAAGTTGAAATTAGGTATGTACAGTTAGAATAGGTTGTTAATATGCATTCTGGTGGTGTCGACTTGATGTGTCTTGGGGGGGGGGGGGTCGATTCAATTCTCAAGATTGTAATATGTCACGAAAATCAGGTTAAAAAAGCATCACTTTGCGATGATTTTAATTTTTATTAAGTGTAAAATAATAAAATTACAGTAGTATCACTTTTTCAGTATTGGCAACACTGTGCCACCTGGAGTGCTACATTTTGGGCATGTGAGATGTTTATTTTTATTTTTACTATTTTCTGTGAGGTGTAAAATCAATTACTCGACTCGATAACGACCATATTCGCTCAAATTCCGGCGGATGGAATCTATTTGAGCGGGGATAACATTGGGTCAAAATTCAATTGTACCCAAAATTTGGGAAGGGGGTAAAGGGGGAAAATTGGATCAGAAGTTGTTTAAAATATTCAAAAATCAGCCTCCCTCTTGAATTAAAAGGAAAGATACTGATAGGAGGGAGTCGTCTCGTTTGACCTTGAAAAAATATCTTCTAAATACTCCTCTTCCCACTCGAATGAGCCAACGGGCTAAAATTCGGCGTAAGGATTTAGTAGACGCCTTGGATACGTCGTTCTTGAGGTTTCGACTTTTCGGACCCCTTTCACCTCTTTACCATGTCAAAAAGATTGTTTTTTGGTTAGGTTTGATTAGAATTGGTTCCTCGCATTGCTCTTCCTTCTCCTCTCATCTGTGTGGCATTGGAGGGCTAAAATTTGATGTGTGAATTTTATAGTAGTCCTAGATGCGCCTTTCTTGAGTTTCAACTATAATTTTTAATATCAACCTCTTCACCCACGATCCGCCCCTAATCTTTTATTTTATCAATAGAAAGCATCACTTTTTTGAATTCATGAATGGTACAAATCAGGCTAAAGAAGTACGTGTAACGATGTTTCTTTTTCATTATTGATGGGGGGGGGGGGTCTTAGCTCTGTCCCCTCTCTCGTTGAAGGTCTTTTTGGTATTCTAAATAAAAAATTTTATAGTCCAAGCTTCGGTCTGTGAAGGAAAGTGTCGTACCTTAGAATATAAAAAAAATATTTTTGAACAAAGAATTCCGCTCAAGCCTCGACACGGGGGGGGGGATGTCTAATTCCTAAAGATATGAAAATTGACCACAATTTTCCCAATAATTTTCGCCTTCACTTTGCTCAGGCATAACACAGATCAACGTTGCTTAAAAGGGGGAAAAGCAGCATTTGAGTTGGAAATTTTATAATTACGAGCGACATTTTTCATAGCTCTTATCTTCCCTTCCTGAGAAAGTCTATGTTATGTTTTTGAACCTCGTTTGTCTCTCGCAATTTGTTTCAAAAAATGAGGGGGGAGGGGACGAAAAACACGAACCCTCAAAGCTACTATCCGTCCTCAGTCTGACATTTTTTCAATCCAACCCCGCGGGGGGGGGGGTCGTTAAGACTTGGTCAGAATTTTCTCAATGGACTTTGAAAAGATGAGGTAAAAATTCGAGAAATTGTGCAAAAATCCAAAAATTAAAAAATTGAAAAAAATTTTTATTTTTTTTATTTTTGAATTCTAAATTCTAAAATATTGCCTTTTAAGATCATGCTACAAAAAATCATCGTAAGACTTCATAGTTACCCAAAAAATTTACAAATTTCCAACGAATTTGTGCGAAAAATAGAAACAAAATGCGCGGAAAACTTTAGTAAATTATGGAATCATCAAATTCAAAATGTTAATGTTTGAAGTTTTCATTTTTTTGCCATCAAGTTTTCGAAATTTTCCCACTGATCTTGAAAAAAAAATTAAATAAAGGACCGAAAATTGGTTTTATTCCATCAATGGCTTTTTAAAATTCGCTTTCAAAAAACTAATTTTTATGAGAACTCTTACGAGATGTTGAAGTCATGAATCGTTATCGTTATTTTTAGGAAAAAATACCCACAAATTAAAAAAAAAAGTCTCAGTATAGATGACAATGGAGTAAAAGTGGAGTGGGGGGGTGAGGGGTGATTTTTCATCCTAAAATTTATTTCCACTCGCCGTAAAATGGTAAAATTCAGTATTTACAGCCTGTAAATACTTCGAAATACCACTTTTTTGGCTTTGCTCGTAGCATATATTTTTTAGTTTAACGCGAAATTTTTTCGTCAAACACTCCCCTCTCTCCTTCGTCCTTCGCTTGTCTTCCAGAAGCCGGGTATTGTTACGCCGATTAAAATGTAAAATTTTTAGTAAAAATATCAAGAAAAAGACAGTGTAGCTTAGGTTTAGATGTTCCAATTTTTTTTTTTTTTTTTTTTTTTTTTTTTTTTTTTTTTGTTTGTTTACCTAGCTCGCTTATGGCTTGCAGTATTCATTTTGAAAAACATTGTATTTTTGGTGACCATAGCCATAGCTTGAAATTTTCCAGTCAAACAGCAGGAAAGGGGGGCGGGGGTGGTAGTACAGGACTCTTTTATTTTATTACATTTGATCAAAAATGAAGCACCGTACATCGTGTTTCGAATGGAATTTTTTTTTAGTTATTCTATGAAAGTTTTTATATATATATATGAAATTAAAATCTACATACATAAATAATTATGCGATAAAACAATTCAATAGTACGAAAAATACAATAAAATGAAAAAAATTTACCATTTTTATGCGATTCGGCGTACTCGTATCACGTCGTATAAATCATGAAATTTCTAAAATACACGATCTATATTCTATCGAAGTACGCACTCCAAAAAATATGTAGAAAATATACTTCGAAATTTGTTGTTTTTTTTTTGTTTTTGTTTTAAATTACCGCACTTGAACACTGATAAACACGACGACGAGTCGATTAATTCGCTACATAATCATCGAGGGAGACCGGATAATGCACAAAACATACGAGATGTACGTTCAGATGAAAACGAAAACGCTATAAAAATAATAAAAAAAAATAAAAATAAAAAAAAAACACTCGACTCTACGATAATCTGGTATTGCAGGTAGATTGGTAGATGGGTAAGGCAAGGTACTGGGTACTACTGGAAATGACGCGGTTTTTTTTTTTTTTTTTTCGGTGAAGTTAGGTAAATACACGCACAGAGTTACAATCACCAACTGAACTAGTCTCGAAGAAGTATCAATGTGATAGCATTTAACAGTGTAGTAAATCGAGGACACAATCTATCGGTCTCGCTTTTTCTTTCTTCGTCGCCGGCCTCTTTGTCTCTCTCTCTTTCTTTCTCGATCTCATTACACTCTCTCTTTTAACCAGTCTCCCTCTCGTTTCCATGTAGTGTGTACGACCTATGTACGTGGACTATGTTGTGTACTATGTACGTACGTACACTACATACTACGATGTAGATAGGTAACTACATATAATAATAATATACCTTTTGGAAGGTAGTACCTAGACTATACCTACTGGCAAGTAGCTGGTGTTAAATTCATCTATGTATTGTGTTGGTCTTTCCTTGAGATTCGAGGATTGATTTAAACTTGAACTAAGGTGAACATCGTCCTTAAGAAGACTGAAAATCAAAAGGTCTATTTAATTTAGCCCTACATGTTCGATAGAAATTCCATCTGTGGCAGAATCAGTTACTTACCAGATACCAGCATTGGTACGAATAGAAGCATAATAGTAGTATATAAAATATTGATTGAAGATGAAAATGAAACAAACGTAAGAATCTGCTCAACATCGGATGATGGGAAAATGGAAATTCCTACATCCACGATGAACCAACGTAGAGATGATATTCGTTAGTAAATAATCGTTTCCTAGAACGATATTCAAATCGACTTATTGACATGAAAAATGAAAAACCCTTCTCAATCGAGTCATTCAATAGTTACTAAATAGGAACGACCCAAACAAAACCTAAAAAGCCAAAGGAAAAATACAACAAAACCTGATACCTGAAAACCTCTTTACCAAAACTCAAAACATATTTACTTTCGAACATCCGATGAGATAACAAAACCAGCTACAGTATCATCCTTAATAAGCTTATGTGCATATGTTGCCCGTCGCAGTTGACATCTTACATATGACATAATTTTTAAAACCGAACCAGGTAAAAAATTCATGGAAACAAGTACCCTCGAGGCATCTGGAACCTTGATCGTACAAACCGGTAGTACATCTTCGAGTCATTTTTAACAGCTTCTTCATCGTTTACTCACCGAATACCGCGCATGAATTAACCTACCGTATTTAATTCACTTTCGATTGATCGTATTTAAATAGACATTTTTCCTTCTGCTTGCAATTGAGTCATCGTAACATGTACTAGACTTGTAGCCTACGGTAGGTTTTATATGGTTCGATTGATACGTTTATTTATATAGTAAGTTATGTACTGTTGGTATTTTTCTGCTACGATTATGAGTAGTATATATAAAATACCTGATCCTGGACCACATTTTATTTCTTTGGATTTTTAACCGAATTCATCTTGTATTCATGGGTATTAAGCAACCAATAAAAACAATTTCAGTTTCATATCCGTATTTATTTTATTTTTAACCCTTCAACAACCGATTAAAAGTTTTATCTGTTCATTATCCAGAAAAAATAA
>FIZR01026286.1:0-15196 GCA_900060175.1 Ferrisia virgata
AATTATGCTAAGAAATTATGCTAGATTTTTTTAATGCTAAGAGTAAAATGTTTATGCTAAATGAACTTCAAATTATGCCAGATCTGGCATAATTATGCTACATTGGCAACACTGGGCCTTTCAAAGAGAATATCTTTTTTGAGATTTCCAACTTCTCATCTGGTCACATGTCCGAAATACCCTACAATACGTTTCTTGCATAAAACACCTAGCCTGACTGCCTCTTATATTTTGCTGATGATTGAAATGTTGGTTCGTTGCATGGCCCAGGGTATTCTCAGTATCCTTCATCAGACCCACATCTCAAAAGTATCGATTCTTCTTTTATCATCTGCCCTTAAAGTGGGGCAGAAACCTAACATACAGACCTACAGGATACCATGTAATCCAAGATAACACTACGATATAATATTAGTAGACTAGGAAGGATCTCAAATGGGCCCATGCAAAAAAAGTACTAGTATTCATGGAAGCAAAATCAGAGAAGTATGTATCTCTAATATCCAGTATGCCGATGATACTGTGTTGATCTCTGATAGTGTGGATGGACTTCAGAGCATATTATCAAGAGTTAACTCGGTCAGCTATGAGCATAGCTTGAAGATGAATGCCTTAAAGACAAAATGGATGATCATTCACAAGAAAAATAAGGATGCGACAGAAATTGCAAACAATGGAATGTATATTGAAAATACTGTAATTGAGCAGGTATAAAAATACTTATATTCTGATATCTGGTTTTATTAAGAGACAGACCAAAAAGTATAAATTCTAACGAGAATCGCTAAAGTCAAAGGAACTCTAATGCGGATGAGAAATCTAATCTCTCGGCGCAATAAGTGTCATTGGATCTTTGGATGAGAATAGTCAAGTTCTAAGTATTTTCTATACTTAGTCCTGTAAAGGATGGAAAGCTGAGTTCTCACAAAAGAAATGGAGAGAAAAATTGACCTCTTTTAGATATTTATTTATCAAAGAATGCTTAAGATGTTGTGGGGAAGTACTGGAACTCACAGACTCCTGATTTGAACGAAATTCTAGATGGGAAAAGTATGTATGTATGTTACTGGTCAAACCCAAATTTCCCCCTAGGTCGAACTAGTTTTGTCTAGATTAAACTATAACATCCTCTACCCCCTAGGATGTTCTTGTTAGCCCCTAAACAAACCAGTTTTGCTGGAAGCTATTTTAGGAATAGGCTTGACTAGTTTATCCAAACAAAATTTGTCCAAATTGGTTTGATCTGCCGATATTTTAGGAAACCCCAGTATATCCAACAGGGAATAGGACAAACCGGTTTTATCAAACGAAGGAATTGTAGAGAAGACCAGTGTATCCTGCAGTATCTTCACTAGATTAATCTAGTTTCTCTCATTGTCCATCAGATGTGCTAGTTTTTCCTAAAAATATCCGCAGGCTGACCAGTTTGGACAAATTTTGTTAAAATAAAGAAGTTATTTTAAAAGTATTCTCCGGAAAAACTGATTTATCCTTAGACAAACTAGAATATCCTATGGTCCTTAGGATTCTCTAGTTTCATCTAGGTGAAACTGGTTTGCCCAAGGAAATATGCGTTTATCCGGAATTCAGGTTTGACCAGTAATGTATGCAAAAAAGCATTACAATACGTTGCTTTTTAAAGTTAATTTTTGTAAAATGAAACAGACACGTGAAGTTTTTCATTCATGGAATTAACAAAAAGAGCGCTCTCCGATATTTTTTCTGGATCTGTGGTAAGGGTACTAGTAGGTATTGAAGTAAACAGCTTCGAAATCTATATATTAAATTTAAAATCTCTACCTCAATTAGGAAAGCAGATAAGGGAAGGACAAACTGGAAAAATAGCAAAAATTGTGCAAAAAACTACTCTTTTGAGATTGATGGCGTGCAATGGAGTTAAAACTTTATAAGTTTCGAACAGCACAAATAGTACCTCCACTACACCTACATACCAAATTTCAAACCTGCAGCTCAATTTGGAAGTGGGATGGGTGAGAAGTGGTATTTTTCCAATATCAAAAAAGGAAACCCCCTTATTTCTCCTCCTAATTGACCTACAACGCTAATTTTAATATCGATTGGCATAGAAAAAAAAATTTTTTTATATTTTTGCCCCTCAGCACTCCCTCCTTCAACTGAATGTCGATTTGTCATTCCCACTCATATATATATATATTTTATCCTCCTCTTACATGAGCCAATTGGTTAAATTTAGACGATTTTGACGAGTATCAAGTTGAGTAAATGATTTTATTCTCCGATGGAAAAAATAAATAAAATACCAGGCAACACAAAAAATGGTCTTAATGGCTTTGCAAAGCACGAAACGCATTCTATCGATACTCTAGATGCAATAATAGCTTGATTTTCATGTGCAATGTGACATATAAGATCAAAGTTCATAAATATGCCTATCAATACTGAGAAAAAAATTAATATTTTGAAATTTTTCACAACAAAAGGAAAATTTTCTTGTAAGAAGTTAATTCCCAGATAACATCTAGACTTCTTACTGCCAACTCATTTCAACCATTTTAATGAATTTTGCAACCCCTACTTAAATTTTAAATATTCTTCAAAATTTTCAAGCTTATACCAAAAGTCACCTAATTAACTCGGTTGCTAAAAATTTAGCTACAGCATACTGTAGGCATACCAAACCGACTGATGTGGGGGTTTCAGAAAATCTGGGCCAGTGAGTAGGCTGAATTCAAGCGAGTATTTTTTCATCGTTGTGAAAACAGAATTTTTTTTTTTCAATTCAAAAAATTTCCGTGATATTTGAAAATTGTCAAAAGAACTTGACTCTTAGATATAATCAACCTGTCCAGTCATTAATTAATTCTGGACGAATTTCGACCGTTTTCAAGCCTCTAATCGTAGCCTTGGTGGTTCTGTTGAATTTTTAAAATTTCCCCTCATTTCAAAAAATTAAAATCTAGAATTCTTATCAAGGAGATAGTGAACATTGCGGACAAATTAAAAGTAGCTTGGTGTTAGGTAAGAGGTACCTAACCTACATATTTCGTTCAAAAAAAAAATCGTATGCCATCATATTCCAACTACGATGACAAATTACACAGCGACTAAAATTAATTATACTTGGATGTTTATATTAAAGAGGCAGGTGTTTCATTTCTGCGAGTAGGTACGTATTTACAGTACCTATATTATAATCTGTGTAGGTGGACAGCGTAAAAATTTTCCTAAACAAATGAACCGCGGCATATAAGAGTGATCAGTTGAAGTTAGAATTTAAAGAATTTTAATATTGTTCGTAAAACATCGCCATTAAATACTTATTTTCAGAACGTGTCAGTGCCGAATAACTTAATCGAGAGGTAAAAATATATATGCATAGGTAGGCTATAAAATTTCTTCGCCATAAAATGTACTACGCGTTTTGTTGGTTCGTTCTTTCGTTCATTCCCAATGGAATTTCGTTAATTTTTTTCAGACTCGAGAAGGAAAAAAGGTGAATGTTTGTAACAATCTATCATAATTTTTGACACAAAGTATATTTGTTACGCTTCGGAAGTAACGCTGCGGTAAAATTCAGACCACCTCCTGTTACTTGAAATTAATTCGTATAAGCATGTTTCCACAACTTGTGACAAAATTACTTACTTACATACCAGCCAGCGTCAAAGTCGCTTATCACGAGAATTTCATCACGAGCTGATAAAATTATACTCTTTAAAACGTCGAAAAACGTTTAATCTTATTGCGTAAATCCTATCAGGTATAAACGAACAACATCTTTCACAGGATGGTGGCGTGGTGGCGGAAAATAATTTCAGCGTAAATTTATATAATCGATTTTAAGCAGCCAGAAGATAGTAAAAATTACTGCAGCCAGATAAAAGTAGGTAAAAATTAAATCCAATTTTCATATCTACTTTGATTGGGTTAAATTTTTAAAAACACCTGTTCCGGTTTTTGAAAACTTTTCAAAGCACGAATTTGCAAATCAACTTTTTCATCGCCTTCGGTGCGATATTCGCCCGTAGTTTAGTTTTTCTTTTTCTTTTTTTTTTTTTTTTTTTTTTTGTTTCGAATCTTTTTTTAAAAAGAAAACTAATTCAATTTTTTTTTTTTTTTTTTTTTTTTTCAGTTTCGAAGCTATTTCTAAACAGAAAACTAATTCAAGCCAAAAAATATATCTACGTTAGCAATTTTAGATATTTCACAACACTTCATTTTCATACGCAATCTCAACGAAAAAATTCGCTACACCATAAAACACTACTTCACTGGTACAAACGATTGATTCGTGTACTCGTACTCAACAACAACCAAAAAAAAAAAAAAAAATTGAATATTCATAAGTCGTAAATCTCTTCTTCTATCTCCCACTCTTTCGTCGCATTTATTTCTTACAACTATTTTGTTGCACGATTTATCGAATATTATAACGAGAATTGCAGTCGATGAATCAAAACATCACATTTCTTCAGCGTCTTTAAAAATATAAGTAAGTATTTATATTTTTACCCGTTCGGAAAATTTTTCGCGTTCTGTTAAAACGAGGCCGATTCAGTTCGAAAGAAATATACTTATTTGTACTTGTAACGATTTATTTTACTTCATCGGGAAATATTTCATAGAGATCGTCTTTTGTTGCGGCGGTTTTTACGATCATAGCGTTTCTATAACGAATTGCACACAATAAAGGTTTAAATACTTGCGCAAGCCTTTTCATTTGGACAAATATTCTTTTTCAACATTGTGGTCGAATATTTTAAAAGCTTTTTTACTCGGATCGTGTTTCTAGTTACCTGCTTCTTTTACGATGGCGTGAAATTTTTTCTCCATTGTTACCTCGTTTTTTCTTGTACGAATTCCCCCGGGATAATTTGCAGAGTAATTACAATTTTTGGAAAAAAAAAAAAGAAAAAACGTCGCATTAAGTTTCGTTATTGTCGAAATGCTATTAAATAACAAGATTTTAATGGCTTCGAGTTTTTAAAAAAAAAAAAAAAAAAAAAAAAAAAAAAAAAAAAAAACGCTTAAAAAAATTCATTTCATTTATCAAAGGAAAAACAAAATTATATCGAATGAAATGTAAAAGCGAACGTTCGTTGGAATATAAATTTTAATAAAACAAAAAAAAAAAAACATACCAGGCTTGTAGTAGAACCGTATCCATTTTTATGAATAATTTTCAAAAAATTCGGCTCGTTGTAAAATAACTAGTAGAAATAAAGAGAATAATTTTTTTTTTTAAATACTCCATCGACTTTGTGAATTTTTGAAAACTTTGTGCCAATTTCTATTCTTTTTATATTTGAATAAAAAGGGACGCGTAGAACTGTAGGTATATAAATTAAAAACTCGTTACAAGAATAAGATATTATCATCAACATTTCAGATACGATTGAATTTTTTTTAATTTTTATACAACAACTAAAATGAAAGCGTGAAACAAAAAATCACTAAAAAAAAAATAATTTTGAATATATACGTAACACACACAAATATATTCAATACAAAAAATTGAAAAACGTAAAATGATAATGTAAGAAAAAAAAAAAGGATAAAAGGCGAGCGAATTTGTTTCACGACTTTCCAATAAAATGTTTCATTCATTTTTTGATACGTAACATGAAAGTAAAAAGTACTATTCCGAAAAATACTGTAGGTAAGTAACTGAATGAGATGGAATAATTTTTTCAAATAAAATACAATGTTTACCTATTTTTAATATTACAAAATATATCACCTTTTGCAGATTTTTTTTTTTTTTTTTTTTCTATAATACGAATTTTAGAGAAAGGAGATCTCGGTTTTAATTCACAAAAAATTGAACTACACAGAAATTCGAAGCAATAAAAAATTTTCCGTCCCTTTGAACACAAATGACTGAAATTCGTAGTACGAACGATGATAACAGTTTCAATACTTTTTTCAATGCAAGTATGAAACATGAAAAAAAATCAAAAAGCACAATCTATAAATACAGAACATTAGTTTTTTTATTTATAGCTTCCCAATAACATCAGCAGTCGAAGAGATAGATGAGTAGATGTTTAAAATTAATTTAAATTTTTAATTAAAAAAATACGCAGTATACAATCATTGAAACTCTTTCATCTATTTACAAAAAAAATACGATTTTTTTACCATTAATTTCTTCAAACAGTATTTATCTACCAACCTACCTAATTTCAATTTATGGGAAGACATAGGTAACGAGGCACCTTTCTACATACATTCGAGTACTTCTCATTCTACAATAAAATTTGTACTCGATGGATCTGGCTCTCCAAAGAACAGTGCTTAATATAATCAAATTTTCAGCTTCCAAAGTATATTTGACGGATGGGAACGAAATACCCTTCACTTGAGAAGGAACAATAATCTTTAGGAACGAAACAAAAATTTAAAAAAAAAAGATTGAGATCGAATGAGGACAATTCAATTGGAAAAAAACTCAGAAAAAGTTCGACAAATTCAACGTTGGATCCACGATTCAAAGACATAATTTCGTACGAAGTTAAATTTATTGCTTTAAATGACTGCAAGGTGAAAAATTTTTTCGACTTCTCAATTCCAATTCCTTCTTTTACATTTGTTTTACTTCTAATTCCTCCCACTTCTGGAAGTTTATGATGGAATTGAATCAAATTCTTTCCTTCCACTTCCAAATTTTAAAACATTTGACTTCCTGATTCGGTTTTGAAATTTCCTCTAAAGTTTGTAAAATTTCAAAAATTTGAGCCGAATGGGCTATTTTGAGTCTGATTTTCTTTCACCAGATGTGAAAAATACGAGGGTTTAAAAACCTCAATAAGAACGAAGACCAAAAAGAAACGTTACTTTTTAGCGTGTTTGAAAAGTAAAAAAACAAAAACTGAATTAGTAAAGTAGCGTTAAGCGAAAACAAACCAAATTTTTTTCGTTTTTGACTTCTTTTTTCAAATAAAAAATAAAAATACGAGTACATAGTAATCAAATATAGTGACGAAAATTTGAAAAATTCATCAAAGAACTAGAAAACGAGCAAAACATATTTTTAAATGATTTTCTTTGTAAATTGGAATAATGAATAAAAAAAATGAAATACATTTTGTTCATTTTCTGGTTCATTTAATGAAATTTTTTCAACTTTAGCCATTATATTTAAAGGGTGAAAAAGCTGGAATTCAATCAATTTTTCTTATTTTTTGGAAGTCCTACTTTCATAAAATTCCACAAATCTTGAAATTCAGGGCTCAGGTTCCTAATTCTTTTTTCAAATTTTTATAAAAGATTCCTGACTTCCTATTCCTTCCTCCAAATCACCGTTAAAATAGATGGCTGATCAAGCCTTAGGTATCCATCTTCCATCTGTTTATGCACTATACCTACCCAACTGATCAAAACAATGTACTCCATTCAAGAATGGCTTTATGTAACACTGAGCGTCAAGTGAATCTCACCGAGGACGTACTCCTATTTGGAGGTCACTATCTGGTAACCCAATAACCCTCACTATTCCCACCCGGCCTTCTTCCACTCCCTCGACAAAATTTCTTTTCGCCAGGCCGCAGAGTTACTCTAGGACACAGGAGGCATTACTATGTGATGATGAATGGATATTTGAATCAGTCCTAACAGCTAACCTTGACTTCCTTTTTCACCCTGATGGGATGAGGGTTGGCATGGTTACCTAAGGGTGGCTAACAATAACTTGGGAATTGTTAGCATCATCATCAGTGGGACAATGAAAACCAACTAGGGAACTCGCCCAAGGGTACGGACTTGACTCACAGTGGTGTGGGCCATTCTGTCCCTTTCCTCCTTTTGAAAATCTCCCCTCTCCTCTGTAAATAAATAAATGTAAATAAAGCTAACCTTATACTTGAGCTACTACTAACCACTCTAAAATTGACTTCGAATGTTTAATGTTACGCCTCCCTCCCGTCTTTTTTGAACCGACCCCCTTGAAATTATAATTTTCAAGTATGATTAAGATTGTTAACTAGCTTTAAGTTTGTAAAAATATCATTCAAAGAAAATATTTTTTCTTAAAAAAAAAGAAGAAAAAAAGCAACTCCGGCTAACAGAGCAGAACTTGTCTTATTATGGATTTGGCTTCGGTCGAAGAAGGTACTCTTACCTTAAATTCATATAGTATATTCGGTTACTACATATGTATACCTCACTCAGATATTATAAATTACAAGAAGCATGCCCAAACGAAGCGATGATGAAATTTTGAAACTTTTGAGAAAAAAGTATTTCTGGAAGTTTTGTGAATAAAAATAAGGGTTTCAACGACTTCAGTTTTAGCTTTCATGACTAGTAAAAATCCTCAATATTTCTAATATAAAGAGTAAATCTAAATCTGTATCTCTCCTCCTCCTCTTCATCATACTGATACTCATTCATCAATCTTACATTTTCCTTCAGATACGCTACACTATAGGCTTATCTAAAATTTGGAAGATGAAAATGTAAAAAAAATATTGAAATTAAATCCTAGAATATAACGATGTCTGGCAAAAATGAATTTTTCATCTTATTTGACCCTGAACACCCTTATTTATTACCCTTAGGTGGCTTAACAGTTTGACTTTCCAAACCTCTATACCCATCTTCGTACACCCTCAGGGAAATTGTAGGGTAT
Organism: Ferrisia virgata; assembly: GCA_900060175.1. Lineage (NCBI taxonomy): Eukaryota > Metazoa > Arthropoda > Insecta > Hemiptera > Pseudococcidae > Ferrisia > Ferrisia virgata. Next base: position 8,612 of record FIZR01026286.1, read on the forward strand.
TCGAAATTTTTACACAGATTTTCAAGTTTATGCTGGCTAAGCCATTGCACGTTCTCATTCAGCTGGGAGCTGCTTGAAATTTGGTAAGTAGATTTACAGGGTATTATAAATGTACTTCTCAGGGGGTTGCAAGAAAATCAAAATCAAATAGCATCTATGCTCCTTTTACACTTGTACTAGTTTGAAACACGACAACTCGAAGTACGCAAGTGTAAATAGATTTGTTAGTTTTTCAATTTAAAGGGTTTAGTTTCTGAATTCAACGAAACAGTTAAGTAATCACATTTGAAGCCTTATACCGTACGTCGAACTGGCTTATTAATTCCTTTTGAGATAAGTAAGTAGGCTAAGTATATTCAACGTTATTCTTTTTAGTTGGTAAATTTTTTTTTTCTTTCTCGCCAATTTATATAATTTTTTACGCAACTGAATTATGGATAGAAGATTAGTACCTATTTATGGTAACCACATACCGTACATATTAGTTTTCTCTTCGTAGGTATGAAGAATCTATTTTTTAGAAATTGTTAATGAATTTTCGTATTAAGTTTAGTATTTTCTAATCACTTGAAAGGTTGTTAGCTTGTTACTTAGTTTGAATTCCGAGACGTAACCGAACTTCTAAATAGATTTTTCCTTCGACACAAAAGAAAACCATACAAAGTCTGTCCATTTAGTTAAGACTTTCACCGCACCGCGTATACGTAATACGTAAGTATAGTGCGTTGGCCGCATCGCATCACATCGGTACCATTAAGTGCACTAATGTATAGGTAAAAACTAAAACGTATTCTTGTTAAATAACGAGAAGAGTCACGCACGCCCTCATCTAATTAAATTCCATCCAGTTAATGGCACGTGTAGCATTCTTATATAAAATAAATTCTCAGCAAAGTTATACTCGCTACATAGGTAGGTAGCCAGATAGCTAGGTAGAGGTACCTAGCTATTGTATAGAATGCTATTAATAATCTTCCCTGCAGTCAAAAGTATGAGACTGGTGCTATTTAGCAAAATCATTGCGTTAAACTGGAACCAAATACAGATGCAAAGATTTGTACCGCGGGACATTTCCCAAGTAATTTTCATAAACTTTACTAAATATAACGTTGTCATCTTATTATTTAATTAATTACGAAGACGTTCAAGTCTTCATATCGTAGCTACCTAGCTTATTTCCTTATATCGAATGCATTTAATACTGATTGGCAATTTGTGCAAGTTTACGACAAACCTTTGACCCTTTTTAAACCCATCACCGCGCGAAAGAGTCATTTTATTAAGTGACTCTCTAAAGGATAATTGTACACCAGACAGTATCATTTTACCCATATTGATGAATTACTAAAAAAAAGATAAAGTACCTTAACAGGGGTAACGACCTAGATATCAAGTCGATTAAAATGCGCCATTTTTTTCCCCCTCAACAAAATACCAGCACACATTTATCTTTCAGTCGACTTCATCTACAACATCAACGTCGTCAAAGAAATCTACAACCTTTACTATAACATATATTTCGCGAATAGATATATATTTCTAACACGAATGAAAAATAGAAATTATCAAAACGTTTGCTTTGTAGAAATGTGGTAGGTGGGTAACCTTCGAAAGATCAACACCGAGCGAATTTTTCAATTTTAAAAACTTTTTTTGCCTTTAAAACTGCAAATCCTATCTGAAAAAAAGTTTTAATATACGAGAAAGCTTTTATCGCGACTTTTTTTTCTCCTTACCAGGACCATACATCTTTTTGAATAACTTCCAAACGAGACAAAAAAGGTAACATTTCGTATTCCGAGATTTTTTTTTCAGCTTATAAAATTATATCGACGTAAGGTGTATCGAAACTCGTAGCGTACGATGATTTTTCCATACTACTTGTAAGTATACGTTATTGTGCAAAATGTTTGAATTATTACACCTTTACTTCGTCCATTACCTCCTCCTTCTTACTCGCAGTTGTAAGTAACGCTGAGCTAGTCTCTTAATTTGTTTTCTTTACGAGGGAAAAAAAAAACACATTTCGCTCGAAAAAATTAACCATCCCTCGTGTTTTAATGACTTCTGCACGCCACCGCTCTAATCCTACACGAATGTACGAAAATACAGTAATTCGTTGCTAAGTGTTTTCACAGAAAACGAACGTAGATACCGAATCTGTCGGAGAGATGAATTTTTTATAAATTTACCGAAACCTTTAACACTATTCGCGCAGTAGCAAAACGAAACTGTGTTTGGATTTTTGAAATTAGTAAAATCATTAATTCACCGAAGATGTAGTCAGTAGGTATAGTTACAGGTACGAATTATTATTCTTTTTCGTTATCGTTTCGTTCGAAGTTTTTTCGAATTTTTTTTCCTATCGTTCGACTTTAATTTCTTAATTATTTTTCTCATGTATATCTTTAGAAAACACAGCAGTTTTGCAAACAGTAATAAAAGATGAAAAAAAAATATATGGACTCGAAACAAGTGCAATTTTAATCCAATTTTTTTTGTAGGAGGAATGTGAAAATTTTTTAACACCTTACAAAAAGTACAATCTTTTATTGGCACCACTTGAGAAAGCACAAAAAAATAAGAAAAATCAATTTTCGCGATTTTTTTCACACAAAATTATTCAATGAGGAAGTGATTGGACCTCATCGGTTCCGATTCGAACTAATTTATGACACGTGGAAACAGCACATCAAAAACCCCCAAATCCAAATTTTTAGTTGAAGTTCATTAGAGCCCGTTAAAAGGGGAGGGGATTCAACCTTTAACAATGTGACTACTTAGGTATGTGAGGGAAAAAACGAAAATTTCGAAATTCTTCACAATAGAAGGGGAAATTCTAAGGAATGAATTTCCAATCAATATCAATCCAAACCCAACTTATTTTCAACAAACTGGCTCTGCTACGATAAGATAGAACAATCTGCTCTATTGCTGAATGGGATGAAACTCACCCATTGGGTTAGTTCTGATATAAAACCATCCCCAAAAAATTTTATACCCCTCATTTCTGTATATTCTCAAAATTACATACTTTTCATCTCCGATGGGAGTGATGCAAAAATTTTGAAATTTTCACATAAAATACAAAGTTATTTGCCAACAGTTGATAGCTTGCCAGTACTTAATAATTTTGTCTTTGGAGCTAATTTATGAAATAATCATGATATCGATTAAAAACATCTTAAACAACAGTGGTATTTCGGACAGCTTATTCAATTTAAAGTAGAGCACCGTGATTGTTGAGCCTAGCCATGATTTGATAATTTTTTTATATTCACTTCACTAAACAGAAGCCTGCAATTTTCGTGTATTAGTTAAAACCTAAACATTTTTGCTAAGCGTTCAAATTTATTTTTGTCAAAATTTTTGCAAAAAAAGTACCCCAGTGGTATCTATGCCAAAATGATGGACACATATGGAAGAATGAGCAAAAAAAATTGCACATGCTTGAGTTTGGCTGGAGAGGAGGAAAAGCGGTTATGAACTACGGCAAAGTGAAAAATGCTTACTTGCCAGTAGGTTTTGCTAAAAATCAATAAAATTTTAAAAAAATATTAATTTGTGGTATCCTTTCACATTTAAAAATTTGTCATCCAAATTATACCAGAAAATTAAATCAACTTACATCAATTTTTGTAGTTGTTAAAAATTCTCAATCATTAGCAAATTTTGTTTTATTTTTTTACATTTTCTGTAGTTGATAGTCTCTGCCCTCCCCTCAAAGTGACATTTGGAGCAGAAAATAAATTTTAGGACAATCCATATTGGTATTTAGATTAATAAAACACCGTTTTGAACACTTTTTATGTTATCAAGTACAGGACTATCAACTACTAGCGAGTTGCTAAAAAAAAGTCATCAATGGCAAGTAGCCTTCGGTTGATTCGGAATTTTTTCCATGGGCAGATGATTAAGGAGGAAGGTTAACAATACAGAGGATAAATGGGGTATACGCTGGAGTAAAATATATAAATTTTTCAGAAATTTTTGAACATTACCATGCGACATAGTTGACAACATTGTAAAAAAAAATTCCTCATACCTATCAACTACCAGCTAGTTACCTTACTACATATATATGTGAGAATTTTTTTTAATTTTTTTTAAATATTCAAATAAGTTAGGAGGATGGAAAATTTTGAAAAATATAAAAAAAAAATGGGAAAGCCATGACTGGATTTGTAGCTATTAAAAGTTAAGTTATACCCTCTCGCATAACGTATATTTTTTTTAGGTGCTCAAAGGACAATACAACCTGATCAAAAAAATTAAAAATTCATAGAAAAAACACGTTTTTTGTTTATTTTTTTCACAATCAGACCTTCAAGGCCAATATTACGGTAAAGATTGAAATTTTTTTGTAATGTATATCAAAAGACATAAATGACAATTTTCAATCCTTGAGTCCAAAAGAGTAATAATATGAGTTATGGAGCAGTTAAATTTGATTGTATATAACGCAACATTTGAGCGAGTACTCATATTCCCCACGGATTGCACGTGGAAACACACTATATTCGTACGCGCGACTGAGTGAATTTTCTTTACAGTCGCGGCTTCCTACCTATTATTTTCAATTTTTTAAATTTCTACTCTTCAAAATCCTTTTGAATATTCAAAAAAAATTCGAAAGAATTCTCTTATATACACCTACTTATTAAATAAATATTTTGTGTAAAAATTTCAAACTCTTTGGACAAATTCCTTCAGATAAAGAAAATATTGAATTTTGAGGATATACGGCTATAATACAGTGGTTGGGATGGGGGAGGAGGATAAAAAAATTTATGGGGATGTTTTATATCAATACCAACATTCTGGGTGAATTTCATCACTATCGATGACAGGGTAGGTTTCAAAAATTTTCAATAATTTGTGAGATATTTATCATAAACAGAAAAACTTTCTGCAGGGCTTAGCCCCACCCACTCCCATACGTGGGCCTTAGAGCACCACAACAAAACTGATTAACTTTTTTTTTTAATTTTATAAATTAAAAAAAAAGTAAAATTAAAGTGTAAACTAACAGAATGAGAAAAAATACCAAAAATGGGCATGCCTATTTTTAAACTGATTTTCTTCTACTCGAATGGTAAGAGGGAAAAAGCGAACCCAAACATAATTTATATTTAAAGTTTTTTTTCTTTTTTTTTTTTTGCCGAATACTATTTAGTTTGGTATCCTGAGCAATATGTTAAAACTACCAACCTCTCACCCTGAAACCAGTACTTCTTCATTGGATCGAACCCCACCCAATTTGATTTTTCAAATTTATCTCCTTAAATATTGATCTTTCCTTTTAAAATGATCTGTGATATTTTATTCTACTTCAAATGCCTTACAAAATATATCCTAGAGAAAAAAGCAGATAGCTTAAGTAGTACAAACAAACTAAAATCTGTATCCAATAAAAATTGGGGAGCCGATTCTAAAATATTGCTACAAACATTCAAATCTATGACATTATCGAAAATCTCACCTCAAAAATCCCCATACAATTTAAAAAATTTGTCTAAAATGCTGTTTAGCCGCCTATCATACAAGCCCTACTTAAAAGCTTCTTGAAGTATCTGATATGGTTCCACTCCAAACAAGAAGAAAGGACTTCATACTGAGATATGCCATCAATGCTACAAAAGACGATGATACTCATTTTTATATAAATAATACCACCTACCTCCAGCAATACACAAAATTACTAGGAAAACCTAAATCTATGTATTAGAATTTTTGAGAATTAATCAACAAACATGGTATACCATCACATAATGAAGAAAAAAAACGCAGACAGAAGATACCCACAATGGATGATGACACCTATTAAATTCGACACAGCATGCTCATTCAATACCTCAAACATGAAAAATCAAACCATACAAACAGATGAATTTCTAAAACTAAAATCATCCAAGTATGACACACCCCTTCGAGCACTGGTTGCTGTTTCAAGTTTAAAGATGTTGTGCATTCGTTAAAACTATCAAATTTCACCTCTATTTTCACAAACGAATTATCTGCTATCAAATCAGCCTTCGAATTCATCCTCTCTAACAGAAATCTACATAATACCATCATTGTTACGGACTCATTAAGCTCTCTCTATATATGCTATATTGATTACAAACTCCACAAACAAATTGATGAACAACATCCAAGAATTAGCTCAAATCGCTGATATTTTCGACATGAATATATTACTTCTGTGGTGCTCCTCCAATTGCGAAATTCCTATCAATGAAATATGCCACAAAGAAGCGAAACATGCAACAATTTCAGGTAAACTTGATTTCTACAAAACCATTACATCATTCGATATATCTTCAACAATCACACGTCAAATCATGCTAACTGAAAATCACCAAACACGAAATGAGAATGAAAAAATCTACAACTTCGAATTGTTGAGAAAATATTTCAAAAATCTGATAAAAACAAAAATTCAACACTGTAAAATATCACATGAATATCTTCTATCCAGTGGCGTAGCTAAGGGGGGGGGGGGGGTATTGGACAAAGATTCGCCGGGTGGCAAATTTTTAGAGGTGGCAATTTCAGAACAGAATTCACAAAAAATAAGGTTTT
>FIZR01026288.1:0-31828 GCA_900060175.1 Ferrisia virgata
GATTACAAGTAAAAAAATCAGTAATAAACGTAATAACTTCATTTGTAAAAAAAATCATTTGTTTAACTTCTTTTTTTTGATATTCAGCTGATTTGAGATACGCATTCTGTATAATCAAATGTGGAACTAATGGCGAAAAATACACCGAACTTGGCAAAAAATACACGAAATACTTGGTATCGACAAAGTGGGCCCTTTCCCTCTCTGTGCGTTTCAGGCTGTAACTATGCAAAAAATCGAGAAATCGAAAAACGACTTACGTCACGTGTAGACCAAGGTCAGGGGTACCCAAAACGGTAAAAATCCCATTTTCGTTGATTTTGACCATTTTTGAAGAAATCGCCTATATCTCGAAAACTGTGATCGACAACATGGGCCCTTTCGATATAGAAGTACACATATATGGAAAGGATATCTGACATGTACAAAAATGATCTCAACGGCCTTGTAAGACCCCAAAACGGATTTCGTTGATACTACCCCCTCCACCTATTGCAGGTTGATAGACGTTAATTTCAAATTTTAAGTGTGGGGCAGATTCGCCTGTATCCCACTTTATCTAACGGCACCATTTGGCATATAAATTCGGTTGGGGGTCCTGGATGTGTATTTTAGAGGTTTAGAAGTTTCTGCCATATTGCACGTTCTCACTTTACCCAAACGTAGTCTTTTGGGTGGTCTTTGGAATTTTTCGAGTTCGTCTTGCACATTTATGTCTCCTCAAAATTGAGCTCGGAAGTTTACCATCTGTATTGAAATTTTTATCATTATATATATGATCAAAAATTCTCATTTCTCCAGCGTCGTTCTTTTCCTCTCCTTTACTTTTCTCTCGCACTGATACTCGGTACAATCTACCTAGGCGGTCGATTCATTATTCGTATAGGTAATCGAAACTTCACTTCGAATATGAAACTCGTCATCTAAAATGGATCAGTTTTCGAGGATATAACATACCCAACATCTACCCTCTTTACTTCGCCGCTCTCACATATCAGTCAAACATCCGGTGGTATTTTTTCCTCTGCTCACACGATACGAGAATACGACTAGAAGAAAACCTATGATCATGGTATGGGTATACAAGGTGAAAACTGACCCTATATCTAAGGTACCACACATAAACCGATATACGACGTAGGTTCGACTAACCCGGCAAGGCAGACTCGACGGTACACAAGAAAGACGGCTAATTAGTTTTAATTTCAGCAAAATAGACACGTTTTATACTGATTGGCATTTCCTTAATCAAACCAACGTGCGTCTAGAGTTTTGGAAATTAGCCTGGTTTCGCAGCAGTCGACTCGTGTCGTATCTCGGGGGTCTTACACTCTTACCTACAGCAGTATATTTGAAAAGAAGAAACCACCACGTAAAGAGTCGTAGGTAGAATGAAAGAGAACCATACGTATAGCTAGGGAAAGAGGCAGTTATATGCCAAAAGAGAAAAGTGAGTGGGACTTTACGCGTAACGTTTTTGAAAGCTTGACAACACAAAGAGCTGAAAGCCAAATGGTATAAGGATACCTTAGAAACGAAATTAATTTCACAGCTGCCCTTTTCTCCGCACCCGTATCCGAGTTCTCATATCTTATACCAATACGTTACGCGTAAAAAGGGAAGTATGTTTTTTTTTTCCTCGTCGCATTCCAACTACGTATACCTACAAATATAAAAGAAGAAGCCGACTAAATTGAAAAATCGACACTTGATAATTTTTTTTTGTGCTTTTACCTTTGATTATTATTATTTTTTTTCGGCGCTTTGAACGTGATACTGTGGATTCTCAAGGTAACGGTAGACAATACACTGCTGTCGAGTACATTACCTCCATAATACGTATGTACACAAAGGTACTCGATGGCCTGCGAAGTAACAGAGTAACTAGGTACATACTTACATCATCTCGCCGTAAGTATACCACAGCGTATTGCACTGGATGATACAACCATCAAAGAAAGAAAATAACACAGGAAAAAAAAGGTATGTACTAATCCGAGAACGCGTTGCATACCACAGCGAAATGTACGTGGGCAGAATCTCGCACAGGTATTTTTCTTACTCTCGTATATATGCAAGTAGGTAAGGTATATGGCGTTAGTCGCGCAAAATAAATCTATTAAACGCGTTTTATTCGCTTTATTATTATTTTATCTTACCTACGGTAAACATTTGTTGACGTGGATTGGATATCCTCCTCCCCCCCTCGCCACCGTTATCCTCTCATTCCGCGTAGCTTTGTTTAGGCTACATACATATAGTCGTATATACGCTGAGCAGAAAAATCTAGAATCGGTGATGCTCACAGAGACTCATACCTACGTCTATACTATGACTAGTTGATAATATATAATTGACTTCACTATGCCGGATACGAGAGATGCCGGTTTAATTATTCGGTGCCCAAAGCCGGCCTCCTTGTCCATGTTACAACAACGAGATAAGATTACGTTTAATGAAAAATATAATCTTCGATCGAGATTTCAATTAATAAAGAAAAAAAATTCTGTACACATGGAGCTAAAAGCTTGGCAGACGGTTGGTCACTGATACCCGTATATTGTTAGAGTTTACGTAGGTAGGTAGAGGTACTAGATACTCGCTAATTGACTCGTTAGATCGGTTCGAGGTACAAGGAATTTATAGAGTATACTCGGCCATACATATAAAGTGATACTGTGGGAATAATTTGCAAAGCTCTTGAAGCGGTTTTTGTATGAGAGGGGATATCATCACAGCGAGCAATTTAAAAAGATGCAATTAAGTGAAGATACAGATTGTACTATGAGATGGCATACAACTAACTCAAAATTTATGCTAGATTCGAAATCAGCACCATTGAATACCATGAAATCGATATACATGAAGATATATTATCAAAAATTTAATTACACCCCTTCCCCTATGCAATAGGGGCGAGTATCACGACTGCCTTTGATGATATCACTATAAATAATGTATGCGAATTTATCTGGGATTTTTATCTATTTATAATACACGTGAAAGGATGTAGACACTCAAAAGGAAATATTTTTGAATGAATAAAAGCGTGAGAAGAAAGGAAGTTATGATTAAAGGGAGGGGATGAAATACAAAAAATGATAAAGAATCGTCATGCATATCGTTTGTATGGGTTTCGAATGCGTGAATTTCAAATTTGCAACCATTTTTTCATTTGTATGAGATTTAGGCTAGTTTTTTCACTTTAAACATTGATAAAATTTTTAAAATATGAAGCTTAAATGGAATAGATTTAAAACAATCATGTACCAACATTCATCATTATAATACAGTAAGCTGATTATAACTAGTTAGATTGGCATCACTTGATGTTTGACAGATATAATTAAAGCAATTTAAAAAGATGCTAAAACACAAAAATGTGGATGCCTCGTGAATCTAACCTGAGCTGATGGTCAGTTTTTGAAAAATTGACCCTAAATTCGGCATAAGCATCAATGAATACCATGAAATCGATATACATGAAGATATGTTATCAAAATTCAATTACCTCCCCCCTCCTCCAAAGAGATGAAAAAAAAAACGATAAAAAATGGTGTTGCTTGTCGTTTTCATGGTTTTCAAACGTGTAGATTACAAATTTGAGGATGATTTTTCATTTCGATAAGATTTGAGTCAGTTTTTCCACCTAATACATGTAAATTGAATTAGTTCAAGATGAAATTGAACACATTCAAGACTTAGAGTGCGCTTATATTTTTTGTTACATCGTGAAAAATTGCTTATAATTCACAAAACATCACTTATCTTTTGAAAACTACAATTATAGCCTTACAATTTATTTTAAAAAATGCAGACAGATAAAGGTGTAGAATTGTAGATGATTCAAGAATTCAATTCGAGTTGGTGATCTATTAGCTCAAAACTAACCCCAGATTCGAAATCAGGGCTTTTGAGCACCATGAAATCGAGATACATGAAGGTATGCTATCAAAATTTAATTCTACCCCTTTTCCTCCCTCCACCCTAAAATAAGGGTTAGTATTACTGCTTCCTTTGATGACATTACAACAAAAATTGTTCAAGAACAGATTAAAAGCTTTAATTATCTCTTAAAATTCACTTAAAAGAACGCAGTGAAATGACTTAAAAAAAAAGAAGGGTTTGGTATAAATAACAGCGGTGGAGAGTGATTGTGGAAGGGGTTAAAATACAGAAAATGATAAAAAATCGTCATATATATCGTTTGTAAGGTTTTCAAATGCGTAGAATTCAAATCTGCGAATGTTTTTCCCATTTGGATGCATTTTCAGTCAATTCCTGTACCTTGAATGTAAATTATATTGTACAAAATTTATTTTCGCTAGCAAACCATTACATAGCTTTTGAAAATATAAAAATTGGTCCACATCAATGAAAATGATCTCCACTTATCGAGGTGAAAACTCAACCTAATCACTCGACCAAAAATACATAGAAGAAGAAGCTATCGTTCGCATCTATACTCGAACTTCAACAAGTAGGTAGACCTCAGCACGCCATTTGCACGGTTTCGAGTGCTTTTCGGCGTATTTTACTGCGATTCGAATACAGCAAGGCGGGGATGAGAATGAAAAGTTTGTTTTGTTTAGAAGACGCGTTCGAGTGGAATGTTTTAATGGAAAAGCGTAGTATAGACTGAAAGTGGCCGGACTCTACTCTCTTGAAAATTTACCCATTCAACCATCTAACCAACCGCTGATATTGGCATGACATTGTAAGCTAGTATACGATTTGGACAAATATTCGACGAAAAATACATCGTAGGTGGGTACTCGCTGCCAGCAATAGCTTATAAATCCAGAAGCTATAGCCAGAAATTCTTTTTTTTTTTCGCAGAAATTGAATGAAATGGCCAAAAATCACACGTGTGGCTTACTGCGATATATTCTTTTACGGTATACTCCGTACTTGGAAGATTTCAAAATTGAAAAAAAAAAAAAAAAAAAGACAAGAGACGATTGTGTCATCGGCAGGTTGCGATATAAGATATAAAGGAAATGAAATAAAAAGTCGTGGCTACCGCGGCTATGGAGGAGACGGTATGCTTGGAATGCGACCCAACTGTTGGCGTGTGTGAGTAAAGTTGTACTGGACTGAATAACGCACGATATAGAAAAAGATAAGAGACGATGTGTTTGGGTGGCTGAGAAAGAGAAAGAAACAGAAACCAACATACACACAGAACCAATAACATAGAAACTTCAATGAAACACCCATATAGTACACCTTCGTGTGGCTGGTTTGAAATTATGATGAATTCCAAACTCGACGATGATAAAGGAGATGTGTGGATAACAAGTAAGACAATACGATTATCACGACGACGTAAAATTTTACGCAAAGAGTACGTCGTTTTTTACATATATATCGCGCTATTGTATTACGAAAAATCGTATTCACGTAATGCGAAGCAGTGCAATTTGGTCTACTTGCATAAAATCCTTCATTTCGAGCATTAAACCATAAAGAAATCGTATAAAGAGAAGCAAGTATTTTTGTATTAAAAGAAGGGTAACTTTATGACCATTCCAGAAAGACTGAAAATCTCCCTAAATATTTTCAAATATTACAAGCACTTTTAAAAAGTAGCAAAAAATTTGAAAAATTTATACCAAAAATGTATTCAGAGGTATTTGGAAAATTAAATGTGATAAATCTTCATAATAAAATAATTCAACTCAAAACGAATTCAACTCCACCATAAATTTCGAGTCGAAATAAGCCCATTAACTAGAATACTTTAACTATCAAAAGTATTCATCTCCGTTTCGGTTCAGCTTCTTTATCGCATTATCTGACCATAAACAAGCCAATTTAAGTATTTGAAATATTTGATGAAAATCTGTAGGTGATTCTAAAAAAATATGCATTATCTATAAGAGGAATTTAAAATCTCCTTTCTACATGGTGTCATTCTTTTTTTTTGCTTATCAAACGAGCAATTCAATAAAGTCAAATAACGCTTGCTTTCGCTCGAATAACTCACAAAGTCCATTGAAGTACCGAGTGGGGGATACCAGACACATAGAGCAACTCGAAAAAAGGTACCTGTAAATGAAAATAAAAAGAAACCAATACGATGAGAGAAATTACACTTCCAACATCGAAACAATGCATTAATTTCGAAACGTATTTTAGATTCATAGTGGACCGATGAGTACTCTATAGACTTAATACGCACATGAAGTTATCTACAGATAATAGGTATTACATATTGTACCACCACAAATATATTATAGCAGTACTTAGAAGTACATTTCAATATCAATTTCCTCGGGGTATATGGCGGTATGTTCTTTGGAAGTCTCACTAAACATGAAAGAAATATAGATACATTTACCTATCTACGAAAGGCCAAGAAACTTAATCACTTTCTCAGAGAGCTACATGATGAGTTTCGAACTGCATCGCACAAATTACCTCAATATCATGTACCTCTATCTACAGTATGTTCCAAAAATTCTAAACAATTTCATATAATGATCAGTTCTTGAAAATTGGTATACTTGTATAGAAAATGATGGACTTCATAATTCTTTTTTTTTTTCAGAACTAAAAAAATGAAAAAGTCGCTTTGAATTGGATAAATGAAAGGGATAAAAAGTTTGAGGTACTAAAATACCTTTGAGGCCTGCATTCTAGGATCAAATTTGGTGGAAATACGTGAATTTTTCCATAGTGGTATATTAATTTTAAATTTGAGCCATAAAAATACAAAAAAAAACGTATAATCGAGAGTTATAAAACGAACGTTCAATTCATTTATAGAAACAATTTAACCTTTTCAGTCTTTTTTAACGGTAACAATACCTGACTTTTTTCGGGGAAACATGGGGCCGGGAAGAAAGGCTAATTGAGTCAAAATTTAGAAATTGTGAGAAAGAAAGGAAATACTATCACATTACTATCCTAGATTAAGTCGAAAATCAGCAGACTGCAGAGATCTTACAGGGGACCAAGAGAAAATTAATCACTTGTATGAGTGGAGATTAATTTTGGACTGAACAGTTTAAGCTCCCAAGAAGCATATTTAGAACACCCACTAAATCTAGATACCAAATTTCAACCCTCCCCCCTCCTTAGATCAATCTGAAATAGAAATATAGGAAGAACAAACTCGAATAGTAACAAAGGTTGCTCTAAAAGCTACTTTTTTAGAGCTGTAAAGGGATGCCATGAGACTGAAAAGTCAACCCGCCTCTCTCAAAGACTCATCTATGGCTCTTACTAAGTTCACATACCAAATTTAAACTTCCTAGCTCAATTTGGCTAGGAGATAGGAAAGGAATAGCCCTTTTTCAAGTCCAAAAGGGGGGAACACCTTCATATCTCCCGTCTCAATTAACACAGAAAGATGATTTTTGAATATGTTGTACAACTTTTGGATTGTCTATCGATTGCCTCAGAAAGGAACAATATTTGCAAATTTAGTTCCTCAGCGCCTCTCTCCCAAATTTAGGCACAAGTGAATTTTGACTCGAGCTAATCCCCACTCCAGAATATCAAATGGCATCCCAATCCAAGCCCATTTCTTAAATTATATCGATTTTCTTCAGTATTAAACCGAGCAAATAATTTTTCACTTTTGGGAAAAAAATCAAAATAAATATGAAATAACCAAAAATGATCGTAATGGGATTTTTTGATAAACCCTCCTCCGAAGCTCCCAAAATGTACATTTAAGATCTCTACTAAATCTACATGTCAAATTTTGACCACCAACATTAATTTGGCTAGGAGATATGAGTGAAACATCTATTTTTTGAGGTCAAAAAGGAGTAAAACTCCCATATCTCCCGTTCTAATTGACCTGAAGGGCTGTTTTTTTGATATGATATGCAACTTTTGATCCTCCACCGATTGACTTACAAAGTAACAATTTTTGAATTTTAGTCTCTCAGTACCTTCTTTTACAAATTTGGGCATAACTGAATTTTGATCCAAGGTCATGCTCATTCAAAAATATTAAATCTGCCACCAATCTGAGCGTATTGCCTGCAAATTTTAGTAATTTTGGTCGATATCGAGCTGAAAAAATGATTTTTAATTTCAATACAAAACATGAAAAAATAAACAAAATAAATAATTGACATGGCCAACGATTCATTTCTTGATTTTTCAAGACCTCGACATGGATTTCGTCAATGCCCTCCCCCCCCCACACACAGATCCACCTTAGGTCGATAGACTAGAATAATAAACTGTTTTTCATTTCACAATATGACATAAAAAATTAATCTAAAATGACGCTATCGAATTCACCTATTTTGATACTTATTTTGGTTCTTGAACAGTGAATAAGAGGAGATAAACTTGAATTATCCGTTAGAAAAAAATCAAGTACACACCTCCCAAAGTCTTGCTTGTCTCCGGAGTAAAAATTTTTCTCGATAACCAAAATTTTAATTTCTTTATAAATACTTATCCGTCGAAAAAATTTATCATCTCATCTTAATGTAGACAGAAAACTTTCTGGATAAATCCCTTTACTTTTATTTTTAGCCTTTTTTGACATTTGAATATTTTCCTTCGTATAATACCACCCGAAAATCATATTTTTTAGCCGATGACTCGTGACATTAATTCATTAACAATTATTCGCGAATTTATAAATTACATATCGTCAATTTACGCGATAAAAATCATCTCAAATATACGTTTACACAAGAGACACCTTATACATTGT
Source organism: Ferrisia virgata (assembly GCA_900060175.1). Classification (NCBI taxonomy): domain Eukaryota; kingdom Metazoa; phylum Arthropoda; class Insecta; order Hemiptera; family Pseudococcidae; genus Ferrisia; species Ferrisia virgata. The sequence goes on from FIZR01026288.1 coordinate 8,690, forward strand.
CATCGTTTTAAATGTGTTTATTTGATAAAATTTCCACCCCAGTTCACCCCACCTTATCGAATTATACACCATTAAATGAAGAGTAAAATTCAATCGAAATGGTTTCTCTTTTCAATGTGCAATCCAGACACATTTTCATTTAAGCCATCGTCGTTTGTCGAGATCAGATCGAGTATCTGATCTTCATCTCATCATTAACGTATTCACGTAGAATAGATATAGTTTGCACTAAACATGCACACAAGTACAACATTAAAATTCATACGATGCCGAAGATATCTTTCATTTCAAATCAATAACACACAAGACGTAATGTTTCCATACGCGTACATAAGATGGAAAAAATTTTAATAGTTTACATTTCGTACATATCATTTATGTACTTCGTCGTGGGTAAGCAATAAGCACGATGCGTTTGAAAATACCAACGAAACAATTTCGGCAGGTAATTCCTAACATACTCGAGTTAGATTGCTAGCATACTTGCGGTCGATGTTCAAAAAAATAAGCCAAATAAAAAAAAAAAAAAAAAGAATATACAGACTATTTAGGAATATGCCTAGGTAGGTACACTATGCGTCGCATCTATCGTCTGTACAAACACATCAGATAACCTTTATGTGCTCGTCATTCTTCCGCTCATTAAATATTTTTTATTACACTATTAAGGATATGCTACGAGGCGAGGTGGGCTAGAGAGGTAAATACCCCGATAGTATGCGGTCTTTATGGGTATATTTGACCAGTAGAAAAAAAAAAAAATGTGCACGCGTATCCGATCCCGTACTCAAAAGCTTTTATTAAAGAAGATCTATATGTACGTGTATGGTGGAAAAATGAATAATTCGCGTGAGGAGATAAAATTGTTAGCACTATAGCTACCTAGACAGGTAAGCTTACTCGTACATCACATGGAGGGGAAAAAAAAAAGCTACGTGTAAAGGTGCATCATAATATTTCACCTTTATCTCTTGCTGATGACCGCATTGCTGACAGCAGTAGGATAAATATTCGGAAACGCTGAGAGGCGGTATAAACGTTATGGTTTCGCTGTTGGCAGAGTAGATACCATTTGGCGACGTATCCTCGATTAATTTACGATACTGGACACGGAACAGAGGCCTTTGACTGATCCTGGTCGGTGTCATTTTACACGAGCCTGCTACAAAACCGCGCATAACATGACTAGAGAACACACCACCGTACACCAGAAAATTTTCAAAATTATACAAATAACGCCACCAGCCACAGCACACCGCACATTAACTTGGCACCTGGCTCCTTTGACCACTTCATCAAATTCGATTGGTAAAATTTACTAATCGCGTAAGTCGAGCCACCGTCAATTATACAACATTAACGAACGTACCACCGATCAACGGTGATCACAGGCGAAGACTGAAGTCCAATAGCTCGCCGCTAAACGTACACAATCTGTTGGCGAAGACAGGTTTATACGTGGTGGAGTGCTACGCTGTCTACGTGTGTGTGTGTGTGTATGTACCTACTGTGTATATCGATCACAAACACTCATACATAGACATAGCCCATACCATGGCGGACCATGCCCCTGCATATGTTCCTATGTCTCTATGTACCTATTTATATGTACCGTATATGTAGGTCTCTCTCTCTGCGCCGCTGCTCGATTCTGCTCTGCTGTCCCATGCTATGCTCCAATGCTATGCTAAGCCATGTCCATAAATGCAACCAAACTAGAAAACTAGCCGAATACCATCTGAGTGCCATTGGTATACTGGTTTGCTTTCTCAAGAATAGTATCATCATCATTCTTTTCATACTTTTTATATACTCTTATACGTACCAAACGTAAGTATAGGTACCTACATATATCGGCATACTCCGCCGTATTAGACTAGTTCCACTCATCGAACCTAATACCCTTCCCTACCTCATCATCTCAATGCTCCAGTCTTGCTTACACTGTTGTTGTTGTTGTTGTTGTTTCATCTGTTATGGATTTTTGCCCTATCTATTACCTGCTTTCCTGGCCCCCTTCGCATCGTACGCGAATCTAAATGACCGGTTAATTTCTTCCGGGGCAATGTGCGTGTATTTTAATTGGCCCAGGGTATTTTAGTTCTTGTTTTTTTTGTTTTTTTTTTTTTCTACTTCAACTTACTTCTATGTTAGCTGTTGATTTTCTTTCTTTATTTCTTTTGTTTTTTTTTTCTTTTACTTTTTCCAAGTTATCGGTACGAGTACTTCATTGTTTGTTGTGGTCGGCATCTGTGGCACGTTGTCACGCCGAAATAAGCGTGTAGTAGCGAGTATGTGCTCCTTTTTCATTTTAAAACTCGAAGAATGCGTAACCAATTTCAAATCGCGCAGCGTCTTTTTGTTGCTATTGATGTTGCGTTTAAGGTGTTATTTTTTTTATTTTTATTTTTTACTTTGGTTCTTCGCTCGTTCACGTCTTGTATCCAACTATCCATATCAATGAGCCGTCTCATAAAGGTACTAATTTCCAAATAGAAGATACCTAGATCTATCTGTGTATCTCTTTACCTTATCTGGGTATACCAAAAAGAAGATGTAGTGGTTGGTAGTGCTCGTGGAAGTACCTACCATGAAAAACGTCCATGTAATGACCGAAGACTTTAAACGTGTTATCGTTAGGTGAATCGATTGTTATAGTGATGAAATTAGACAGGCTGAGGTATTCTGCAACACGTACCAGGTTTTTACTCTTCGGGGGCAAAATTTTGTCGAAACGGTAAAATAAATGTCAGAGAAGAGGGTTCAGAAATATGTGCGAGCCTTTAAAGGATAATAAAAAGTAATGAAGATTATTCGAGATCATTTCAAGAACATTTAAACTGCCTAAAATTTAATTCATTTTTGAAAAATTACCCGAAAATTACAGTAGGGAGGCGTGGGAGGGCTTAGCCCTTCCCCTCAATGTCGAGTTGACACTCAAATATTTTCAAGAATTAATAACTGATAATTTATATAACTGAAAGCAGTCAATTGTGATTTTTAGAGGCCAAAAAAGCCCTTGACAAAAATTGAGCTTCTGACAACCCCCCCCCCCTCACATATAAGAAAAACAATTTTAGTTAACTAAAATTGGCCAAAATTAGATTTCACTCTCCGAATTGGTTAAATACCTTGGTTTAACCTTCGACAATAAACTATCCTGGAATCAACATCTAACTCAAGTGAGACGAAACAGCTTTTCCAAAATAAATTTCCTAGAGAAATTAGCACACACTAGTTATGGATCTAATAGATCAATCTTACTCAAGCTATATAGTACTGTAATCTAATAATGGCGTGGCATCCATGTAAGCAATGTAAGCAATGCTTACAGTTATAAAATCCAGGAAAAAATTACTGCTAGTATTTATAAATTCAAAAATGTAAAACAGGCTGCAAGAGGAGATGCAATCTGGAAAAAATAAATTGCTGCTGATATTTATAAATTCAAAAATCTAAAGCAAGACTGTAAGAGGCTACAAATATGAAAATATAATTCTTCTGCTCATTCGATTCAAGTAGTAAGCAACACACGTCTTGCTTACAACGCGGGAGAACGAACACTGTCCCTACTTTTATATCTTGTAGAATTGTGGGTACTGGCGGGTGTTGGTGGGAACGAGAGTGGGAATGCGCTAAGTGGTGGAAACACGTATGTGTACGCATTCGTCGAATTGCTCGTGTGCCAATAAACGGTTCAACACTATGCTAACATAAGTTTGAACAATACAACAGCCAATTTTTCTTGAACACATTTTTAAAATAAATCATGTTTATTAATTTTGGTACTTCGATTAATAATATATAATACTTTAATTAAATTTGAACAGTGTAGGTATTGATGAGTGTTGGTAGGAATGAGAGTGGGAGTGCTCTATGTGGTGGATACAGGTTTGTGTAAACATTCGTCGAATTGCTTATGTACTAATAAATGGTTAAATGTTACACTAAGATTGAGTTAAAATTTAATTTAAAAAATTTTCAATATTTATAATGCTTACGCTTAATTTTACCTCACACCACGCCCCTGCTCTAATCTGCTCAACACTTGACTGTGACTCTTGTATCTACACTCTACACCACTGCGGATTCTTCTGCTCTTGACAGGCTAAACACAATTCACAACACTAGTATCAGAATTGCTCTCGGAGCTTTTCGTACTGCATCCTTAGTAAGTCTACTCTCCGAAGCATTAGAACCTCCATTGCATATTAGAAGACAACAAATCACAAAAAACTCCTATTTTTTTCATTAGAGCATTCATGAGTAGATCTATGATTTTGGTGCAGTTTATGTTTGAATTAGAAGTCTTTATAGGTAAAAATCTTTTCAACGGAAATTGTTCAAGAGTACAATATTTGGTGTCGAAAGGAGCATTTTTTGTTGTGAGGTAACATTTACAGTAGAAAATTAAAAAATTATTTTTTCTCAAGTGGTACTCAAATCTTCATGATACCTACTGTCGTGGGTACTATGGCCCCATTCTGCTCAAGTGGCAGGACTGGCATAGGTAAGTATGTGCTAACGGATGATCATCATAAGTAGTAGTAAAAAGTAAAGCGTTGACGATTCTACCTGGTTTGGGTAGATTGAGTAAATATGTATCTGTTTGTAAAATTGTCAATTTGAGTGTAATAAGTTAATGTGATCGTATATAGTTAGATACATTTCAAAAGGATATCTACCTGTCGGTTATTTAATTTTACCCTTGTTGAATAGTACGTTGAAGTAACGGCTCCAAAATCCATAAAGGAGAATGGAAGTTGTACACCCCACGCTATGATCTGTAAAAATCTAGTATTGCATTTTCGATCTACAGACATTATGGGAAAAGACAGGTCTAGAAGGTCAAAAAATGCATTAAAGACTGCTTATAAGATCTCGGTTAAGAATCGTTTTGACCATTTTATCAGAAAAGATACTTGAAGGCTTGTAAAGATTAATTAAAATTGAAAAATTTTTAAACATTGAAATTGTAGGACTTTTGTAAGATTCCTTTGCTTCGTGTAAATTTACCTTACATTACAAGTTAAAAATCGTATAAAATCTGATTACTTATGCTCAAGATGCGACATAGAGAGCCTGAACTATTTAGACCTTATCCTTAGATAAGGAAAAAATGCCATCACTCGTGCCACATTTACAACACCCGGTCACCCACTAACTTCCAAATTGTAAAATTTTAATGAAGCTCTGGCTAAAACATGCAAGAATCTTAATCGAACATTAAACGATGCCAATTTTCTACGTATCCCGAAATTTCATCTCATCCAGATGGTAAATTCTGTAAGAATGAAAGCTATGACCAGCACGCGACCACACCGTACCCTTTGGTCAGACTAAGAAACGCAGCGTACACTTTAAAAGCGTATATTTATTACCTTAGATGATCTTTTATCGCCTTTACAAAGGCGCGAATTTCGTTCCGCTAACCTAAATCTGTCTTCATTCATTCCGACGAATTAACCTTTTTATTTTCATTCTTCTTCTTCTTCTTGCGTTTTTCTTTCGCACCCTCAAAAACAAACGTTTCTTTTAAGCGAAGCTTCTGTTCGTTATCTTTCGCAAAACAGCCCAACGTGCTCATTAAATCACTGTTTCGGTTCGCTCGCGAAGGTATTTCTCTACCACATTGTGCGTAGGCGGTAGTGTGGTCTGTCTAAGCTATTTTTCCTTTCGCTAAAATATCCGTAAGATAGCTACACTGCTCACCATACCAGCTCGCTCGTTTATAAACCATTGCCTCGCACTTTTGTTTCGTATAATCGAAAAAAAAAAAAAAAAAAAAGGGAAACCAGAACGATTTCACAGCCTTTGAGTTTATTTGTGTAATTTGTTTCCGGCAGCAGGTAATAGGTGGATGGATAATGCTCGAGTAAACACGTTAAAAATTACGACTCGTTTTATCACTATTGAACCCACAACAAACAGACAACTTGGACCAGAAGAAAAAATACGTAAAACGGAAATGATCGCGCTTCTGCATTATGTGATTATAATTAAATCGACGCGACGATGTTATGATTATCGTCGATGTATCGAAATTTACCTAACTGGTTATACATAACTAGCAGGGCTTACTAATTTAAAGGATGTTTTTATTTCGATTAAAATATACCTTCCTAATTTAACACAACATCATTTGTATCCAGTATCTTTTCACCTATGTAAACTAATCCTCGTCAAGTGTGACGGGTGACTTCATTAAATCGAAATATCTCAATTCGGTTCATTTTTTCGAATTAAAAACTCCTTAAATAACATATTCCCATCAAAAAAAAAAAGAAGATAAGGAAATGGGAGGAGTAGCATTGGACGAAAGCCGACAGATAACGCTACCAGAAAAAAGGAAACGGAAATATTAAAATGAACACAATTCAATTTGATTTAAATCGCAATAAGAAATAAGATATAAATGCTTTAGGAAATTCTTATTAAAAATCAAGTCAACGCCTTTTGTTCTTTTTTAAAAGTAAACAGTGCAGATTGATCAAATACGAGAAGCACAATAAACCATTGAATCTAATTAGGAACTTTTAAATATAAAGCAATTAGTATAAATTATGATTTTTAATCAAAACTCTCATAGGCGGTAAAAATCAAAATTTTTAGGAGACCTTAAGCCCTTCACTTTCATTGCAAAAAAAAGGGGGGCTCATGTTCTATGTATGCAAAATACCACTGTGAAGGGATCAAAAGTGTATACTCGAGGAAATTTTTGACCCCCATAAATGGCATTTCATTATTTTTAATCGTACAAATTACCACTCATTAATTTTCTTGAAAATGTTGAGGGAGACTGGCTCAACATTTGAGGGAGCTTAAGGCCCACCATGTCTCCTATATCTTGGCCGATGATTACAGTAAACTGCCCTCTGTCCCAGGGTGTTTGCTGATTGCTTCAAATTAAATTTCATGATCTTTCGACCTGCTGTTTTTTTTTCACCTTTAGCTGTCTTACCCTCCTCCCCCATACTATCAGTGACCCCTTAAACGGGTCACATATCAATATTGGCAACAGGTTCACTTAGCCATTAGAGCCTTTTTACGCCAGCTCATCGCTTTGTACAATATCGAGGAATAAAATTAGTGAAAATGTCATTTCAAAGCTGAAAAGACTTGGAAAAACGAAAGAACTCATCAAAAGTCGTTATTATTTCGCCTTTAAGATGTGAAATGATTTTAAGAATCCATTTTTCAGTTCAAAAAGTGAAAAAATGAAAAAAAAAATCACTCTTTGAAGGTGTAAAAAAAAGATTAACATTTTCTTTAACAATTGAAAAAAACTTAAAAAATACCGAAAAATATAGAAAAAAATCATTCAAAATGTAATTTTACCACTTAAAAATTGTAAAAAACGGAAAAAATATTCGAACAACGTACATTTTTTCAAATTAATATGCAAGTTGACGAAAAAAATTTTTAAATTGTCATTTTAAAGCTCAAAAAATTTTTAAAAACAAAAAAAAAGTAAAATCATCAGTTCAAAATGTCAGTGGCTCAAAAATTTTGAAAAATTGAAACAATTTTTTGTTCAAAATAACATTTCAGAGTTCAAAAAAATCGAAAAATCATACAAAATCTTCAAAAAACGCTCGAAATAAGAGAAAAATTATTTAAGGTGTCATTTTGCAGCACAAAAAACGAAAATAAAGAGAGCGGAAAAATTATAATTAAAATCGTTGATAATGTCATTTTACAGCCCAAAAAAATTCAAAAACTGAAAAAATCTTTAAAAAAGATGAATTTTTTACTTTAAAGTTACAAAATAATGAAAAATTGATAAAGATGGAATTAGTAGATCAAAAAATAGAAAATTAAAAACATTTTCAAAAAACTGAAAAGTATTGAAAGAATTGCTCAAAATATAATTTTACCATTCAAAAAACGTGAAAAAAACTCAAAAAAAGTTTAAAACTGTTACGAAACTTTCAAAAATTGGGTAAAATGATAAGAAAGTTGTTCATAATGTGATTCAACAGCTGAAAAGACGAAAAGAACCGTAAAAAATCTTCAAAAAAATATGTAAAACAATGAGAAAGTCACTGAAAATGGAAATTTACAGCTCGAAAAATTTAAAAAAAAAAACGTAAATCTTCATAAAATTTTTCTTTTTCAAATTATGGAAAAAATTTTTCAAATTGTAATTCCACAGTTCAAAACACTAACAAAAATGGAAAAAAAAAATTTAACATTAGAGTGGTAGAACTATAAAAAAATACTTAAGATGTCTTTTTACAAATCTTCAAAAAAAAATCAAATAAAAATCAAATTTACAGCATAAAAGTTAAGAAAAAAACAAAAATTCTTCAAAAACACGAAAAAACCGCTTTAGAAATTTGAGTTTTACATTTTTAAGTTTTAAAACAGTTATTAAATAAATCAAATCGTTACTTAATAATTCAAAAAGTGTAAAAAAAAGTGAAGAAATCTTCAAATAAATTTGTTTTGCTCTGCTCGTAAAATTATGAAAAATGAACGTTTATTTTTTGCTTTCAAGGCATAAAATGCTGAAGAAAAAAAATCACTGAAAATGTAATTTTACGGTTTAATTAATTAGAAAGATGAAATAAAAAAAATTCAAAAAAACATAAAATAATGAAAAAAAATCATACAAAAAATCGTTTCACTGTTCTAAAAATATTAAAAAAAAAAGAAATTATTCAAAAATCATTAAATTTTTGCTTGGTACGAATAATAATGAAAAATTCTTTGAAAATGCTATTTTGAAACATACAAATAAATAAAAGCTGGAATTTTGTATACCAATTAGCTGAAATTTATAAACATGATTTTCAAAGTCTCTAATCACGAATCCATACAAAACCAACTTCATAATTAAATATTCCCATTGGGTATACTTTCGTATAAAATACAAATAACTACCTTTCCTTTGTAATACCAATAAATTTTTCAAGCGTATTAACTGGCATAATGATCGAACGTATTTCGAAAAAGCAAAAAAAAAGTCATATCTTATATCTATTAGAATCACCACACCGGAAAATCCATTTTATCACTAATTACCTTCAGAATTCGATGAAGTGCGAAATGACAAAATTGGCAGTTAATAAAGACGTCGTCGTCATCATACAACGGGACATTCCTCTAGTGCCCTAGCGACCAAAAAAAAAAAATCCTACCATACTCTGGACATAGGTATCCACTATCTGCTCGTAATTTAGTACAAATTAGCATTTAAATACGAATCCCCAGTAATCCTATCATCGACACGGTCTAATGTATTTTTTCATTCAGCCGCAAAACAGCTGAGGAAAAACGCGAGCGACGAATACCAGAAATAGGAAAATTTTCCGACCGACGTCGAACCGTGTAATTTCCATTATTGTAAGGCCTGTTTGTTTAATCGACTACATTACGTTGAAATCTTCTCTTACAGACCGACGACGACGATAGGTATACTTAATTAAGATAGATTTTCATCGTAGAACTTCTTTCATTTTTTTTTTTCATCTTTTAACGAACGAATTGAAAAAAAAAAAAAAAGAGGAAAATAATCAACGACTCGTGTAACAGATTTTCCTTCATCGGGTAATAATGCTACATGGATGGAATTTAATTCCCTTTCCCCCCTTACGCGTGAATTCCAATCTCGACTATAAATCATTACTGGCTTGATAATTTTTCCATTAAAAACAACGAGGAAGAAAAATAGAGCTCTAAAGGTAAGTGAGTATATTAAAAAAAAAAAAAAAAAAAACAACATAGGATTCGAATCGAAAAAGGTAGATAGGTATTTATCAGGTACCTACATGTGTTAAAACATTCATTACACCCAATTATAGTTATTAATCGTACCGGCTACCTGTATTTTGCTACCTGCGCTTCATTTATGCAGCACCATATTCTAACGAACCCTTTTTTGAAATTGCCTTCGGGTCTTTTTTCTTCAACTTATACGCATACAGGTACGTAAGCGCGCACACACGTACCTAGACCTATGTACCGGATGCGCATTAAATATCCAATCCACTATTATACTGTACTACAATATCATAATACGATTAAATTACCCACACAAGAGGCTACCGAACGATATTAGGTACATGTTGGTGGTACATCGACGTTTGCGTCCCGTTAATGGCGTATCAAAGCACCACGATATACCGGATTTTTGCCATCGCGAAGCTCAACAAAATTTCTCGATCATAGGTCAGTGTTCGTCGTATATTAAATTCTATTACCTTATCGAACAACTTTCAATAATAGTAGTGGGTAGGTGGGGGAGTGAAAAGGTCGGCGCGCGAGAGAAAATTCAACGTAATTATTGGCAAGCTCGATACAAACGTCGTTATTAACATTGGTTGGTCTGCAAAACTTTCTACATAATATTTACATAAGTAGACATCTGATATAAATTATCGATATTGCTAGTACGTTAGCTTGAAACGAAAAAATAACGTCAGATTCGAAACCAGCAGTATTGAAAACCATGAAATCGATATACATGAAGGCCTATGTTTGATTTTTCTAAATTCACCTCCTGCCCCCTCCCCTCACTCCAGCAGTGATATCATCGACGACTGAAATTTCAGATATTATGAAACAAATTTACAAATTGTTTAAACATATCAATTCTCGAACGTAAACCTACCACTTTAAAACAAGACTTTATTATACACTATTTAAGTGGTGTGTGGGGGGGGAGGGAGTCTAAAAATTTTTCAATTCAAAGTATATCTTCATGCATATCGATTTCATGGTTTTCGAGTACGCTGATTACAAATCCGGCGTTAATTTCGAGCTAGAAAGCATTTCGCTCCAGTTATTACCTATTTACGCCATCATCATGGCCGAATTACTTTCCTAATAGACTCATTATTTCGATCAAATGAAAAAATTCCATTCCGAGTTATAAGACGTGCGACTGTGGAAGAAGGAAGAACGAAGAAAAACTAACATGTTGCTTCGATTAATACCGTCTGCTGACGATGACGGTCGGATATCTCCATCAAAGCCAGAGTTATTTCCTTTTCCAGCGTATCTTGGAATTGAAATAACACGCAGGGAGCGAGCACATAGAAGAAGAATATGAATCAAACTCTAATCGCGCCGAGCTCGCGCGAATACCGCGGCTATTACTACATTCTACGTATGATGATAATTACCATCAAATTACATTTACGAGCTCCCTATGAAAATTTACGACCGGTAAGAATGCGTTAGTTTGGCTACCGAAATTATCTTTATCAGAAACATTCTTACTACTATGTAATAAACGTGTGGTAGTTTAAGTATCTAGCAATTCGATCTATAATACGATGGAGGAAGGGGGAAAAAAGTGGTAGGAAATTTAATTCGTCTTTGCTCGTTGCAGCATCGAAATAATAAAAAAAGAAATATGGATTAGTAGATAAAATATTATTCGAGCTGGATCGTTCTTCATTCTCATCCAGCCATAATAACACCCACCATCGATGATGTACCTTTTTAAACATTTGATAAAGGTACAGTAGGTGTTACTCTTCTGTCAATACAATGCTTTAGCTGTAGACCTACGTAATCATGGTGTAGAAAGAATAGGTACGCGAGTATTTTGCTTTCTTTCGACGATAAAAAAAAAAAAAAAAAAGGTATGTAATGTACACAGTAAAAAAAATTGTATATTAATTTTCCTTTATATCTCGATTTTAAATCAATTCAACACGTTGGAATTTCTCTCTACATACCTTGTGGCGTAGTACAAACGTTTGTATTTCGAAAAATATTCGAACTCGTTTAAAAATCTACGCGTACATTTATACGAAATGTGTACAAGTACAATATAAAACGTTGAATCAAAAAGTCAAAGCCAACTTTCTCAGTGCTGCATATTGCGTACCAGGCGACATATCCTATCCACATTTCGTATACTTTACGGTCGTTATCGAACCGTATTTCAGGCGAATTTATTATGTATACGTAGGTAGCTTACCTGTTGTGCTGAATTGGTAACGAATAGATGACAAAACTGGTTACTGTAGTGACCTTTCGGTTCTCGGGCCAGAAAACAAAACTGATTATGCTGTAGATCGCAAGTAGCGTATGAAATTCTCTTCAAGGCGTGAGCCATGTGAACTACCTGAAAATGAAATTCATTTGATTAAAAAAAATGAATAAGTAACAGAGTATCAGCTGAGTAAGATGGGTAGAATCGTAAAAACATGTAAAAGAAATATGAGAAGATGAAAAGAGTCGATTTGGACATGTTTAAGTTAAAATTTGCGAAAAATAACCTAGATTTTTGCCTTCGCCGTCAGTATGGAACAATCAACGATTATTTAAACCTACTCATAAATCGTTTAAAACGATTCATGTATGTTTTCGTTCATGGAAGATTCTATCTACCAATGCCAGATTATTTGTTCATCGTTCACGCGCAATTTTACCAATCGTTCGGAAAAAAAATTGACACGCTTATGATAGTTCAAAACGATACATTCGCATTATCATTATCGTGAAAAATTTTTACGCAAGTAGTCCGAGTAAGATTTATGTAAAAATCTCCGAATCGTTCGTTAATGATTCATATTAGTATTTAGGAACGATTCACGAAGTATATTTAGTAATTTAGTATATAATTGGGCAATAATAATTTTATGTTATGATTTTTGAAATATTATTCTTCAGCGTTATAGATTCATATAATCGTTCACGAATGATTCACAATATTGTTCGCGAATGAATCGTAATCCAAATGTATGTACATTAGTCGTTTTATACAGTTCACTCGGTTTTCTCAGCAGTAAAGGATTTTTCTGTCGTTCACAAGTTCGCAGACGATTCACATGGTTAACGAATCATACTTTCAATCTTTTGCAAATAATTCACATTTCTAAGTACTTGCGAATGATTCACTTGAAAAGTTATCACTGACAATTTTATAATTTTTTGCGAATAAATTACATCATCGTTCGCGAACGATTCAAAATTCACACAGAAATAATTGATCGTTTAAAATAATTCGTATTACTGTTTTACACCATAGAAAGATTCATGATTCAAACAAACTCACGATTGTTCATTTGATACAGATTTTTTTGACATTCTTAAAAGAGCCATTTGGAAATGAATTATACGATCGTTCAAAAACGATTTTGTTCCAGTGTTCGATTTGCAATCGATTGAAATAAACACCATTCAAAAGGTCATTTGAACCATTTGTCAAAGATTCGTATTAGTACTTGAGAACGATTCAAAAATTTAGTGATAGATGCTTCAAAAGATCGTTTATTAATAATGTTAGGTAATTTTCATCGTTAGTGACCGACTTCTGTAATAGACCATTCTGTTGTTCGCGAACGATTCACATTATAATTTGCGTGCGAGTTTCATTATCCACTATTCAAGAATATTTCATTCATGAACGATTCAGTCGTTCGCGAACGATCGATTCATATTACCTTTCGCAGGTGATTCACATTGTTCATAACTGATTCTTTACATTGTTCGGTGACAATTCATATGAGTATTCGAAAACGATTCTAAAGCTTTATAAAAGGCTTAATATCTTCTGCGAACGATTTTTACCACAGACGATTTCGATTCCGTCGTTTGTGAACGATTCACCGCGTAGTAATTCACCCGTGATTTTTATCATTAAAGATATATAGGAATATTTCATTTATAATTTATGAACGATCCACATTACAGTTCACAGACTATTCATATCATTTATGAACGGTAGTTCGAATCGTTCGCGAACGATTCTTGTTAGTATTATATGTGATTCTTAACGTAGTTCATTAATGATTCTTTTGTATCGTTTTGCGAACGATTTATATTACAATTTGTGCGTGATACTTTTCATAATCTGCGTAGTGTACTAATTTCATTTTTGAATCATTCAATCTTTCGTAAACGATTTTTAATATCGTTCAAAAATGATAATTTAAAAATCAAGTTTATGGTTCCTGACAATGATTCTTCTTTATATTGTTCGTAAGCGAAATTTTCTACTAATGATTCAGTCGTTCGCGAACGATTCATATCATAATTTATGTGTGAAATTTTTCATCAACTGCCTATAGTGTACTTATTTACATTATGAATTATTCGGTCGTTCGTGAACGATTCGCATTATCATTCAGAAATAATCATTCAAGAATCGTGTGCATAGTTTGTAGTTCCTGACAAAGATTCTTAACGTCGTTCATTAATGATTCTTTATATCCTTCGTAGGCGAAATTTTCTACCAATGATTCAGGGGTTCGCGAACGATTCATATCATAATTTGTGCTTGAAACTTTTCATTAACTGTGCTTATTTTCATTATGAATTATTTGATCGTTCACGAACGATTCACATTAACATTCAGAAATGATCATTCAAGAATCATGTGCATAGTTTATAGTTCACGATAATGATTTTCAAAGTCGTTCTTTAATGATTCTTTGTATCGTTCGTGAACGAAATTTTTTACCAACGATTCAGTGATTCGTAAACTATTCATATCATAATTTGAGTTTAAAACTTTTCATTAACCAAGTAGTGTACTTCTTTCCATTGTGAATTATACAGTCGTTCGTGAACGATTCATATTATCGTTCAGAAACGAGCACTCAGAAATCATTTGGATGGTTTATTGCAGTCTTTCTAAAGTCTAAACCAACATATTATTTTTTTGGTGGATTTGTTAATTCTTGTTCGATCAAAAACGATGTAAACTAAATTCTACACCATTTAAATGATTCACACTGTAGTTTTGAATGACTCTTCAATTTTGTAGAAGAATATTGTAGATTTTGTAGATCAGACATCAGTGTAAAGATATAAGCCAAATTTTAGCCCCATCAAAGAGCAAAAATCTCAGTTGAGATGAAATAAATTGAAACAATCCCCATCTAAGAACAAATAGACTACATAATCATTACAGAAAGACTTTATCATTAAACAATTTCTCTTTACAATTCGTTCTTTATGTTTCACTAAGCTTTAAAAATCAATCAAATTCTCACATTTTGTGAACATAGCTTCACAAGCATTCTCTTTTAATTCCCTCGCATTCTTATTGGAAAATTTTCAATAACGAAATAACGAGCAAGATCAATATAAAATACGATACACAAGCATCTAACATGCCTACCCCCAGCTGCGTATTTACTAAATAAGAAAACGAATTGAAAACGACGAAACCACACCAATCGAACAAGCAACCTGATCTTAAAAATCGTACCTATCTAGACCTAGCTACCCAACATTTCGCCAAATCCCAACGGTATCTCGAATTCCAATACACAGGAAAATTCACCTTAGAATTAGCACGGGATTAATCAATCTCCTTCCGGGTACGGACACGTCGTTTAGACGCTATTCGACTATTAATCTTATAGAGGACTTTCTTTTCACATTACCTACATGTTTACCATTTTACAACTTCCTTCAGCGGCTACATAGAACGTAAAACTCGTCCATATTCAGCTTCCACATACACCAAATCAATTCATAGCATGCACATAAAAATTACCGCAAAATTACAAATTAACCTTTATCGCATTTACGTTCGTTCAAAAGTGAAAAACTACCAGAGTACCTTTTTCAGTTCACTCCATGTAACAAAAGAGAATACTTATTCGCGATAACGTCAAAATTATTGGTAAATTGATACCGCTGGGTTATAACCGTCACAGATTACAAATCAGATTTAATACTTTGTATAATAGGCTACCGGGGTGTTATAATTCAAGTGCCAAAAGGGGAAGAGAGCAGACGTACCGGAAATTAAATACACTTCCGATTCAATTTCCTTATCAGCTTGTTCGTTTCTTTTTTTATTATGATAACGCGTAGCTTTCACAATCCACCCTTATCCATCGTGTATCGCTGCACAACGAGTCAACGAAAGAGGAAAATTTTGCAATGTAAACTCTCTGAGCTCGTATCGATCTTTATATTAGCAACTTCTCGTTTCTTGGTTCTGCCATAGGCCTATATGTAGGTAGATAAGGTGTTCGATTTATGTACACATTTTCCCGGTCTATGTTCTTTTTCCTGCTTTCCCCCTTCGTCTTTCTTTCCATTTGCTAAATAAAAAGTCTATTTATGTTTCATCTTCTCGTAGGTTGAAATAAACAGAAAGATATTAGTGGATGATGAGTACTACAGTGTGTCAATATCAAGTTATATTTTAAAGGAACTTTTATGTCATTTCTATGATTAATTATACCTACCTTAATAGAATATTTGTAAACGTACTGTCATCGTTTTGCAAAAACTAGGTATACTTGGTTTACGTATCGCATTACCCTGTTTGTTCTTTCTTTTTCAACTTGATTGCGAGCTGGTAATTCAATCACTTGCGATGTTGGTTAAAGGTGTCTAGTTCGTATTTCAGAAAAATGACACCACATGGCACATCTCGAAGCACTCTGCTCTGCTTCGCCATGTCAAAAGTTTATTTAAAAGCTCATTGTTGGGACCAAGTTCTCAACTAGGTCGCGGATAAGTTATTAAACTTCTCCTCACTTCTGATGTATTCAAACTTATATAACCACAAGTATGCATATGTCATTGTATGTATTATTTTGAACCATTCAATTATTTTTTTTTCAAATAGATACGCAAATAATTGGAAAAAATTGAAATGACATAAAGAAGCAAACAGATTCTCGTAAATTCCAATTTTATCTTTATCAAAAAACTCCCTAAATATAGCATTTCTTAGAAATTGCAAATAAAAAGCCATTTGCCACAAAATATTTTCAGCTTGATTCAATGAAAATAGAGGAAAAGGTGTGAACAGAAAGTACTGCGCAGAGTTTTAAGATGTTTGTTCTTAAACAGTGGTTAGGGCGCAGGAGATATTGAAGTAAATAACTGAAACCCCAAAGTACATTTAGAAACCTTACCAAATCTACACACCAAAGGCTCTCCTAAGATATGATAGTGAAATCCGCCCGGTCATCGATTGAAATGAAACTCAGCCAAAATGTTGGTATTGATATAGAACTACCCCAGAAAATGTTCGCCCCTTCCCCCACCCTGAACCAAGTAATATGGCCGCGCATGATTAAAACTCAATATCTTCTATCTACAGAAATTTTCACACAATACACAGGTTTCTCATAGTGCAATGAACTAAAATTCATACTACTTTCATGTTTTGCATGTAATTTTAATATAATTTCTCATGAACCAAATTTTCGAGAAAACAGCTCCTCGCGTAAACTCGTTTTAAAGGAAATGTCTAGCATCCCCTCTACTTTTATTCGTTTCATAGGTAATACGTATTGAAGGGGGTCTTGAGACCATGTAAGGGATCTGGAGGCAGTTGAGGGGTATCTTGATGTTATATAAGGCGTCTGGAGGCTATCAGGTGGATATGAAAGCTCTTGACGGGGGTCTTGAAGCTATATGAGGGTTCGAAGGTTGTTAAAAGGGGAATTGAAGCTATTAGTGGGGGTATGAAGGCCATTGAATGGCTTCTTAAGTCTTAATAACGGAATAAGGGGTATGTAGACTATTAGAGGTGGTATGAGTGCTTTATAAGTGGTGTTGAGGCTATTAGAGAGGGTATGAAAGCTCTTGAAGAAGGTCTTAAGGGTATGTAAAGGGTCCGGAGGCTATTAGATAGGATATGAAAGCTCTTGAAGGAGGTCTTGAGGGTATGTACTGGTCAGGAGGCTATTCAATGAGGTATGGAAGCTCTTGGTAGGGTCTTGAAGGTATGTAAGGGTCGGGAGACCGTTAAAAGTGGTATTGAGGTGAAGGGATATGAAGGCTATTGAAGCGAGGCTTTAACGCTATATAAGAGATCTGGATCCCCCGCTTTCACAACAAAAAACATTTTTAAATAGCTCAAATGTAAATTTTTATTCAATTTTTTTTGTTTACTAACCGAATCACCCACCAAACTCCGCTTATGCAAGGTGATAGTGAGATTATTGGTGAGGGGAGGGGGGTATTGTGTTGATTAGTATTTGCAGTTCTTCATCAATATATGTATTTAAAGATTAATTATTATAACATTTTTAGCTATTTGTATTATTGCTTTCTTTCTATGGTACCTGTTCTTCCCTCCCTCCCTCCCCTTAACATTGAAAATTATGAAATTTTCCTGTCATAGAATTCCGGAATAAACTATCAGATATTGTTAGAGAACCCTAAAAAATAATTTTGAGCTCAAAAAGTACTCCTTCCTCGGCCCTTCCATCTCAATGGCAACAGGTTGTTTTTTGAGTCTGATCTCTGACCCCCTCTAATGACCCTCAGGCCTCCTTTAACAGCTACCCCAGACCCCTTATATAGCCTCAAGACCATCTGTAACAGCCTACGGACCCTTCACACAGCCTCAATGCCCCCAATCAATAGTCTTCATCCCCTCTAATAGTCTCCAAACTCCTTATATAGCCTGAAGATCACCTTTAACAACCTCCAGAACTCCTTCAAAAGCCTTTATACACCCTCTAAGGTATTTTCCAGACCACCAACATAGTCTCAAAACGCCCTTAAGTAGCCTTCATATCCCCTGTAACAGCCTCCAGACCCCCTTTACCAGCTTCCAGGCCTGCAGATACCTTCAGGTAGCCGCAGGACCCCATTTAATAGTCTACCTACCATACCACCTTTAACGGCCTCCAGACCCCTAATATAGCCTTTACACCCTGTTTAACAGCCCCTAGTCCTCTCAAAACGCCGATCAAATTTGCACCACCGACATATTTCACTAATCGTTCTTTATTTATAATCGCATCTTTCTGCACCTATAAAAATTATACTCAGGTTGATATTTTTCTACCTCCGAAAAACTCAATAAAAACCATTTCGGTATACCCTGACCTCCCCTCTCCCATACCTCGCCATTAAGTATAAAATTTTCCCTAGAACAGGCGTTAAGCTAGAATTCCTCTCTGAAATTATGGCTTTTTTGCCATTTAGATGGAAGGGTCGAGGAAGGAGTACTTTTTGAGCTCAAAATTATTTTTTAAGGTCCTCTAACAATATCTGATAGTTTATTCCGGAATTCTATGACAGGAAAATTTCATAATTTTCAATGTTAGAGGGAGGGGGAGGGGGAGGAATAGGGGTACCAAATTCAAGAAAGAAAGCAATAATACAAATAGCTAAAAATGTTATAATAATTAATCTTTAAATATACTGACGAAGAACTGCAAATACTAATCAACACAATACCCCCTCCCCTCATCAATAACCTCATTATCACCTTGCATAAGCGGAGTTTGGCGATTCGGTTGGTGAACAAAAAAAAATTGAATAAACATTTACATTTGAGCTATTTAAAAATGTTTTTTGCTGTGGTAGTGCGGGGGGGGGGGTAATTGGAAGCTTAATTTTTGATGTGAAATGAATTTTGAAAAAAAATTAGATTTTCGTTGGAAATAAGGTGCTTTTTTCAATGTTTCAACTTGAGTTTTTTTGATTTTACAAGAAAAAAATATTTTCATCAACTTTCATGGTCTTCTGAACATTTTTTTTAAATTTTATGGATTTCAAAAAAAGGTTAGTCAATTGTAAGATATTCATCACGTACGGAAAACCTTTCGGGGGGACTAATTCAACATCTGGAAGAGCTTAGCCCTCCCCGCACCCCCCCTAAATCCGCCCATTCCACCTTGCCTGGAATGTGTTTAGTCTACGAACCTACTTATAACTTTTGAGTATGAAATATGCAGTGAAATTGCGCTTGATTAATCTTTCAGTAACGTTGAGAAGTTTTATAGGGTTTTGGTAAAATTCATCTTTCAACAAAACGTTCATATTTACGACCATTTTTCCACAACATTAATCCAACGTATTGAAATTTTATCGACTATATTACTTTCCATTGTTGAGACGTTTTCTACCATTTGGGCGTTATTTTTTTTCCATCTCTCAACTGAAGCGCACACACGTGAGGTTTACATTTGGTCGAATCGATAAGCCACATACACAGACATATTCCTTCTTACCCGCTCCTGCGGCCAAGCTAAACCAAAACACATATCTAGCACGTTATTAGACCGAAGGTAGTGGATAAGACAAGTGGAGTACCTCGTAGCTTCGAGTTAATAACCTTCTGTAAGTGAAGGGTTTACTGCTCAGGAATTGGCCGAAACCTAAAGGGTATTACCGCAGTATTTATTAGCTAACGAAAAGCCTCGATTGTGAAGCCAAGCCGACGAGCCGAGTACAATTTTAACCACCTATGTACGAATCCTACGCCGAGGTGGAATCTGTAAATTATTACGAACCCTTTGCTGTAGGTGGCTAACACTAACACCGAGCTTATTTTGTCTCAAAGGATCATTGCTACCGTGTGCCATCACATCGCGTGTTTTCTTAAACCAAACACCGAGTCCATTAGACACCCTTAATACACGCATCTAGTTTTCGTAAAAATAACAAAAATATTTTCACACTGTTTCTCAAAACATTACTTTGGCTAACTAAAAATTACACCTTGGGCTATCCGTTACCCCATTTTTCATCCTTTACAGGTACGTTGACTTTTCATTTTAGATTTTTCACGTAGGTTGAAGGTTGAACGACGACGATACGAAGTGGGATGGTTCACCTTCCAAGATATCATTTGCCTTTAACCGCGTATAAACGTGCAAAAGACGCCGACAATGAACTCTTTTGTATAATAATATTATACTTATGTAGTTGTAATCTTATAAACTTTGCAATAGGTACTTCAAAAACACGTCGAAGTATACACGTTCTTGTTTGAAATCTCGAATTGTGATCACTGTACCTTAGCATATTGCCATACTACTCGTTGTCGTTGTCGTCGTCTTTTCAAATTATTGAATTATAATGCTAATAAGAACGTACCGTTCACACCCTCGCCTTACCATTCGATCCATAATATTATAACTACATACATGTGTTTGAATTAGAATGGAATTCCCTACAACGAAATAGGTATCTATCAACTTTTTATTTTTATAATGACGTTGTATGTAGTTGTCATCGTGCTTCGTCATATAATGTGATTTGCACCTTTTGATATATTTCATATACTTATTCTGAATTCTATAATAAGAATAGTCGTATCGTATTTTTTTTTTCCTCGGTTACACTCGCTTATATGTACGTATTGTGCATATTTTTCTACACATGTGTCACGTACGTAGGTCTAGATCTAGGTATTAGGTATGGTGTATTGACTCATAAATACGCGAAAATTTACTCCGCTCTGATAACTTTTCGTCGTCATTCTTATCGTCAAAAAAAAAAAAGAAAGAAAGAAATAATAGCTAAAGGATCTGAAAATGTTTTACTTCATTGAATCAACCCTCTTATTTTTCTTTTGACGGACATCGTATACTGTATTATTAAGACGAGTAGGTACTGGGTAGTAGGTCTAGGTACTTTCAACCCTCCTTGATCAAAATTACGTCTTTCCCTTTAATGTAGTTTTTTTCCACTTCATAATTCATCTAAATACGAATTTAATATAATTCAACGATCAAAAGGAATGCCAGAAGTGGTTTATTATAAATTTTACAAATAAAAGTATTACATGAGAGGGGTGAAAAAAAGCACTCCCGATGAAGTAATCGCAGACATGTACCAGCATAATAAGTCAAATGGAATCGATGAAAAATAATCTCTTTCTGCGATAGCGTCAGGTTTGAATAGAGAAAGAATTATTGGCGAAAGAGGAGGGCATTTAGATTCAATACAAGTTCGGGGCTGAGGTGAAAAATGAGAGGGAGGGGGGATGTCATCGAAATTCGGTAAAAATGTAGATAAATTGAAAAAACATTTAATTATTTATGGTTGTCTCCAGAAGATGAACTTTTTTCTGGGAAATGATCAGTTATTGCTTTACTGATTTTTTTTTTCAATTTATACTAAATTTTACGTTAAAATTTTTCACACTCATGAAAAATGCAATTCCAATCTAAAAAAAAGCATCACTTCGCGATACTTTTTTAGCCTGATTTTCGTGACGTATTAAAATTATGAAAATTCCTAATCTACATTGCGGGTAGGTAGGGTTCAAAGGAGCTATAAAATCGAAACCCCCAAAAAGGCACATCCAGGGTAGGTACCTACTAAATATATATACCGAATTTCAAGTTCCTAGTCTAATTTGGAGGGGAGTTATGCGCGTAACATGCCCAAAAAATAATAAAAATCGCCCGAAAACCCCCATATTTAGGACTGTGAGGGTGTGAAATGGGGCTGAAAAGTCGAGACCCCCAAAAGACACATCTAGAGTCCCTACTAAATGTACATACCTAATTTAAAGTTCCTGGTTCAATTTGCAGGGGAGTTATGTGAGGAACAAACTCAAAAAATTCCAAAAATGAGAAAAATCGATAAAAACCACTTGAGGGGG
The DNA here is from genome assembly GCA_900060175.1 of Ferrisia virgata. Lineage (NCBI taxonomy): Eukaryota > Metazoa > Arthropoda > Insecta > Hemiptera > Pseudococcidae > Ferrisia > Ferrisia virgata. The sequence goes on from FIZR01026288.1 coordinate 30,981, forward strand.
GGGGTGAGGGTCATAATTAAGCTAAAAAGTTGTAACTCCCAAAAGACACATCTAGGGCATCAACTGAATGTACATACCTAATTTCAAGTTCCTGGTTCAATTTGCAGGGGAGTTATGTGAGAAACAAACTCAAAAAATTCCAAAAATGAGAAAAATCGATAAAAACCACTTGAGGGGGGGGGTGAGGGTCATAATTAAGCTAAAAAGTTGTAACTCCCAAAAGACACATCTAGGGCATCAACTGAATGTACATACCTAATTTCAAGTTCCTGGTTCAATTTGCAGGGGAGTTATGTGAGAAACAAACTCAAAAAATTCCAAAAATGAGAAAAATCGATAAAAACCACTTGGGGGGGGTGAGGGGTATAATTAAGCTAAAAAGTTCTAACTCCCAAAAGACACATCTAGGGCATCAACTGAATGTACATACCAAATTTCAACGTCCTAACTCAGTTTGGTAAGAAGATAGAGGAGGAACAGCCCTTTTTCAGGGTCAAAAAGGGGGAAACCCCTCATATCTCCCCTCCTAATTGACTTAGTTGGTTGATTTTTGGATATACTATGCAACATTTGATTTTCTATGATTTTTTTTGAAAAAGGGTCAATTTTTCTGTTTTTTACACCTCAGCACCCCCTCCTCCAAAACGGGGATAAACTGAATTTTGACCCAAAAACTGAGCAGATTGACCGAATTGGAGCCATTTTGGTTGGTATCGTGCGGAGTAAACAATTTTAACATTCAGGGAAAAAAATAAATAAAAAATAAAATAATAAATAATTATCTGATACAGCTAAAAATTGTCTTAATGATCTTCTAGGACCCCAAAACGGATTTTGTTGATATCCCC
>FIZR01026290.1:0-37233 GCA_900060175.1 Ferrisia virgata
CTGTATTCGAGTTTGCTACGGATCAAAGATCTATAAATTTGTAATAGAAGATTTTTTTATTATTTTAAGAAGATTTAAAGTTTAATGCTGCTTAATTTGGAGGAAATGAGGAGTCCACGTGAGTCTTCTATCAAATGTTAATCCAAGGAATTTGGTTGATTATTTACCATGCATTCATAGATATCACATTTCGAGTGGAAAAAACAGGAGAACGTTTAAATATAATTCGTGTAATCAGACATACATTTGAAAATTTATCTTAAATTGATTTCAGGATTTATCAATACAGTCCTCCGTTAGTGTGTTTATACAAAAGAATATTGTTATACATTTGATACACTTTTAAATTTCGAAAATGAAATTTAATTGATGATCAAGTTACCGTTAATTCTAATTTTAAAAACGAACAGAACAAGTTAAACAAAGATTAGGAATTTTCAACAATATCCAGTACAATCCGAACGTTTGCGCCGTACAAAAGTAGTGGACTTTAGGGTCTAGTCAATTTTTGTATGTGGTTTGACAAAATTTTTCATGTATACCAAGTGGGTACTGACGTGGTGTATTCAGAACTTGCTGAGAACTTAACACAATGTTGCCAGCTGATTTATATCAAATAATTTTGCAATCGCACCACGTTTGAGAGTACAAAATCATTTTCTGAGCCCAAACTGTTTATTAATAAGCATTTTCGGCGTCAAACTTGACTCCTGAATCCCGAAAAGCGTATGTTTATAGACCGATGTACTGCACATCATGCGGGCCCTTTTATTTATACCAAGGACATGTGGTAGATGTACCACTATATGTATACCACACAGTGATTATACCTACAAATAAGTATGAGTTTTATCAGGCGTAAAAGGGAACTTCAACTTAACATATTTGTTCTCAAACTGCCAAACAATACGGTATTAGTACCGCACCACTCTTGTAGCTTGTGAAATTTCATTTTATCCGAGCCTTTCTTGTCATTTGCAGATAGGTAGGTAAGTGTTATTGACCTGAAGCAGGAAAAAAAATTTTGAATAAAGAAAATATGTAGTAGCCTTTTTAGGGATATATAATTCGTGCATATACGTACCAAAGTATACATTTTTGTACGAATAGTGCGCCTTTACAGGTAGATATATTGTATATCGATGTTACATAATGGCTTTAATCTAGTGGAAACGAATATGCAACCTTCTAGTATCGAAAGATTGTAACTTCATTCATCGTAGATAACCAGCAGCGCATTGTAACAACCAAGTTCACAAAATTTTATTTCACCGATTTCACATGGCTTCCCAACAAAACTATGTGTAGTAAGATATCTATACAAAGCAATCATACCCATTAATTCATGCACACCAACGCCAATGCTATTGTATATTCAGGGTTGACCGGAGTCTGCACTGAAAAGATTTGGAGACGCCGAGTTTTTTTTTCAGAGACTTAATTTTTGCGATTCCTTGTCTCTATTTTGAACGAGCCTGTCCATAAGAGCGAGGCTCTGTTGCAAGTCTCAGTATTTTTATGCCATTCCCTGTTCCTGTTTACTTGTAGCTTTGTAAGCTGAAATTTTATTTGTAAATGTAACCATTTTATTTTTTTAAGGTTTCGTCTGTCATTTTAATAAGCAATGCAGTACAGATTTCATTTTTAATATCTTTCCCTCTTGAAATAAACTGTAATTTATTGTCGATAAAAAAAAAATGGGAGACTGAAAAAAGAGACTTGCAACAGACTCAAGACTCAGCAAAGACTTGCGAGTCTTTCGTGTGAATGACTCGGAGCTGTAATTTCCAAAGACTCGAACGTTCAGACTTGGAGTTACAGTTTTCAGAGACTTGGGTCAACCCTGTAGCTACTGTGGACATGCATAGGCAACTTTTGGGACGATACAGATGGGGTTGAGGTTAAGCCCCTGTGAATATTGATTTCGCCCTGCCAGAAAGTTTTTCTGTATACGCTATGACTTATCATCCAGAATAGAATATCAAAAATAATCTTAGTATGTTTTGGTACGAATTAAACAAATCATTAAAGAATCAAAAGTTGTATAACATATCTGAAAATCAACCAATTACATCAATTGGTAGAGGAGATATGGGAGGTACGTACGTACGTTTTACCCTTTCAAATCTTAGATATGATTTGTGGGGAGTTTATATTTTTCATAACTATTTCATTCCTTCGCAGATTCAAAACATTTGTTCTTTCTTCTTTGGGTACTTTTTCTAATTTTTTAAGTTTGTTCCATGCATAAGTGTGTCTCCTCCAACAGCGATGGCAACTTCGATATAGCATATATTGCAAAATGCTACACGGGAAAAAAGTTCGCTATAGAAGGAAAAGTGTCACGACACCCAAAAAATTTTTCATTAATAAATTTTTTCAAATAAATACTTTTTTATCAACATCGTCTACAAACTCAATTAGACAAAAAGTTTCATTCGCAATTGAAATGAGCAATACTTGGACTAAAAAATACCCATTTTAAGTACTAACCAATTGTTCAGTTTTTCGTTAATTCCTTTTTAGCCTAATGGGTTGGCGGTGCATCTTATATTTATTAGAGATTATGACCTCGGGTCAAAATTCAGCTATAGCCAAATTTGGGAATGGGCAAAAATCGCTCATTCCTTTTTTCGTTTTTGAAAACAAGCTTTTCCTCTCCTAACTAACTTATAAATTAAGCTGGGAAGTCGAAATTTGGCAGTTGGTAGGTAGACTTAGTACGGGCTATACATGTGTTTTTTTGCAGAGATTCGACTCTTCAGACTCTTTGCAACCCGTTACAGCTTCCAAAAGTGATTTTCTGGACAGGTTTTCTTATTTTTCGAGGTTGTTCCTTGCAAATCGTCCCTCTAAATTAAGCTAAGAGGTTGAAATTTGACGCATGTTTTTAGTAGGTATGCCAGATGTGCTGTTTGGGTTTTCAACTGTTCAGCCCCCTTGTACCCTCTCACAGCCTTGAAAAAGTGGTACTTTGATCGGCTTTTCTTATTTTTTGAGTTTGTCTGACTTATATCTCCCCTCCTAATTTAGCTAGGAAGTTGAAATTTGGTATATACATTCAGTTATTCTCCTGAATATACCTTTTTGAGGTTTCAGAAAATTCCGGCTCACAACTTTTTTTAATTCCAGCCATGAGAAATTCCCTTGTCTCTTTCACTTTAGGAAAATCAAACACAAAGACCAACGCATTGCAATGTTTTTTTTTCTTTTTATTCAACCAATTTGCTTGCAAAAATGTACTGAATTTAGATATGGGAGCAAGTTGTGCCTACCTCTCTCCCTTAGCCTGGCCCAGTTCGAATGTTGAAAAGTTTTACTACATACGGGAAAAATTCAGACTTTTCTCCTCTGGAAAATCTGTGTTTTGCTACACGCGAAAAAAATCTAAATTGCCATCATTGCCCTCCAAATTGAGATAGGAAGTTAAAAGTTGGTGTATGGGTTTAGTAGATGTGCTAGATGTGGGATATGCTTTCAAGTCCCATTGCATCCCCGCATCACTCAAGTCGCTTCTTAACTTTGTATGGTAAAACACATTTTAAGCATGCAACGTGTATTCTTCGTTATCTAAAAGAAACTGCACGTACAAAGTTGGTGTATGAAAAAGTCAAAGAGGCTAGAAATGTGATTAAGTTGTATTGTGATGCCGATTTTGGCGCGTACAGCGTACATCGAAAATGAATTAGTGGAATGTAGATTACATTATTTGGTGTTTCTGTCTATTGGTTAACAAAAAAGCAACTATAGTTACCTTATTTAGTACAGAATCTGAATACATAGCACTGAGTGATGGCGTTAAAGAAATTTTATGGTTCAAAAATCTCATTTCGGACCTCGACATTAGCGATTCTGGACCAATTTGGGCTTTTCAAGATCAGGAATTTAAACCTAATGGATTTTATGCGGTCGGTCTGAGTTATCATTAGGTTGCGTTCAACTGAAGCTTCCGTCGCAGAATTATGAGTTTATTCGTTATAAAAATTTTAATTGTTCGTTTAGCAGTTATGGTTTTGGTTTAGTTCAAATCCAGACCCTTTTGCATGTAAAAAAAATGAAAAAATGATTAGAGCTGTTCATTTGGTCGAATTATGTTATATACTTGCAAAATAATTTGATTTGTTCATGTGTTCTGTTAATTTGTTATAAAAATTTAAAAGTTACGCGTTCAATTTTGGATAAAAGAGTAGTGAGTGATTTTTGCACTTTATGTTAGAATGTGTAATTTAAATAAGTGTATGAAGAAATTGGTGATTAGGTGGCATATGTTTTAGATGAAATGTTTAATGTTAAGCGTGAAAAGGAGATAAAAAGAGTAATGGCTGATTTCATGATTTCATTTTAAAAAAGTAAAATGAATTATTTTTCTACTTCATGTTTAAATGTGAAAAGAAATTAGTGAATCAGCAGGGTGCAAGGTCGCAGAGTAACTCATGCTAAAAATTTGGATATGGATGACTAGTGTAAGTGTTCATTATTTTCAGCATTACATATCCACGATCTAGAATTTTTCCCTGAAAGAGAAAAGTGCCTAAGATTTTCCCTTCAAATTTTCACCTTGCTTCGCTTAAGCATTGGTGATTCCATAGGGTAGAGAGCTACGCTCCCACCATAGCAAAGCAAGAAGTGAGATAAATGTTCATAAATTGTTTTTCTTATCAAAAGGTAAGAAATTGGAAGTTATAGACATGTATTTTGTAGGAAAGAAATTTCATTTTTCTTATTCTACCTTTCAAATTTTTGAAAAATTAAGCCAAAATTGAGGAAAATTATTGAAATTTGATTGGCTAAGCATACGTATACATTAGGGTTGACTGATTTTTGCAAATTTTGGAAAATTGGTAACGAGCAGTGCTTATTAAATGGCCTCGAAATAACATGGTAAAGATTTTAGCTCTCAAATTTCAAATTTACCCTTTTCAACGAAAGCTCAATGCTAAAAAAAAATTTAGGCACTTTCTCTTCCAGCCTGGTGGTACATTTTTTGCAGTTGTTTTGAGCTTAGAATCCCTAGTACATTGACCACAAGCACCTTTCATTGGATATACACCCAGTCCTAATTTAAACTCCATTCTACTCGCTTTGTTCAAATTGTAGAGCTCAAAGAAAGCTACTCAACAATAGTATTAAAGTAATTTTGCAATACAATCTCTATAAAAGTACAATTTTTATAAGAGCAATAAGTAGGTATGCACTTGAGACCCCCATCGTATGGAGCATATGTAAGACCTCTGAAGTATCCCATCCTGAGTGGATGGATGGATGGATGGATGTACATACATAGGTCTACCTCTACCTACTTTGCTATTTAATCAGAAGTTACTGCATGTGCTTAAATGTTCTTTTTCATCCGTTGCTTTCAGGTTTGAGCAGAATTGGGTGAAAATGCGATTGAACGTATGCGTTACAGTATTTTTGATCAGTGCAATTAGCTGCTGGCGAAATAAATCTGGTCTCCAGTTGAGCCCAAAACCTACTCAAGGATATATGGCTCATGGAAGCAGGGGCAAAAGTATTATAGAAATTGGCAAAGGGTATGGCATGAAAGAGATGCCAACAACTACCATAAGTACAACAGCCGCCTCCGAAATAGATGCTGAAGCCGAATCAGAAGATGGTGGAGGAGTTGAGACTGGCACTGGTTATGTAACCAAGCCACAGATCAGAAATCATCGCAACGCTTTCAATCTAACCATTGGTATTGTAGTACCATTCAAAAACTTTGGAACCAGAGATTATACCAAAGCCTTGACTAGTGCCATAACAGCTTTGAAAAAGAAAGACCACGAAAAGCAGTTCAAGATGAATTTCAGAATAGACATGTTGAATTTGATGGCACCCAGTCCAATACGTGAGTACCACTTATAATTTAACACTTATCAGTACTCTGCAATTGCATGCGATGTGTACACTAAGATGAATGGAACTGTTTTTTGTTTTTTTTTTTTGTTTTTTTTTGAGAATTGCAAACGGTTAGATTCTTAAATGTCATTTTTACTTTTAGTGTGTGGTAGGGGGTAAGAAATTTTGAACATGTACCCATTAAAATTGAGCTGAATCATGTAAACACACGTATGTTTTTAATTTTTCTTTCAATTCATCATATGCAGATTTTGGTACCTAATTTCATTAGTAGATGCAAAAAAAACTGAGTGAGATATATTTTTTTTTAACAAAGATGATTTTTTCATTTTTAAAGTCTACGAAATCATGAGAATTAAAATTTTGCGTTTACAGTTTCATTGAAATTAATTTTTGAAATAAACTCGGTTTATTCATGAAAAATAAGTGTTTAGGGTGGATAAATCTATACTGAAATACGCGTACGGGCTCTGATCTCTCAGCCCTACCCAGACACAAGACAGAAAAATTCCTTTATTATTCTCTTCATTTTGGGTAACTTCGTAACTTCAACGCCTGTTTGTGTCATACGAAGTGAGACAATTAGTACTCATTTGAAGGTCTTCTCCTTGTAATCCACTTTTCTTTTGCCTACACACAAACTAAGGATGCGGTAAAGGTGTAAAATGGGGAGGAGGGCTTTTAAAATTTATGCCAGGTACAGTTGAAAGAGTAAAATGAAAAAAACAAATAAAAAAAAGCAAGCATTCATTTTTTAAACCGCATTCTTAAGTATACGTTTAATCCAGTGACGAAAAGGAGGGACAAACACCACTACATCCAAACGATTTGTAGTATTAGAACGTAGAGATACATCAAAGTACAAATTTTCCGACCCCTAACTTCGAAATTAAACAAAATTTTCAGCCTAGCTTCGCTTGGGCTATATATTTTTTAAATTTCACAAGAAACTTCCAGCAAATACCACCCTTCTCTGAGAACGCAAGTATTGAAACATCACTGTCTCGAATAGTGGTATATATTTAGAGGGGTGTGTAAACCTCCACCATCATCACGTTGAAAAACTCCGGAATTTTTTTCATTTATGCTAGTTTTTTCTCATAAAAACACCTGAAAATGCTCTTTTTATGTGTTAAAAAAAAAGAAAATTTTTCAAGATTTCACCCTCGCACATTCTATTCAATTATTCATTTTTCTAGATGCAGACCTCAAAAAAACAGTAACTTTTTTAAATCATATGTTTTTCGCAAAAAAAATAAAATTTCACTCAACCATAAAGAAAAGGTGTATGATTCTTGCTTTGAGGAATTCATTGTTACACGAATGTATCGTTATTTGAGACTCGCTGTGTTTCTTTACATTTATTATGAAGAGCCTAATTGTTTTAAACGAATGATAAAAATCGACAGTCTCGCAATTCATGTAAAGATGAACGTATCAGCAGTAATGGTGTAAATACTAACGCGAGGGAAAAGGAGGAGAGGCTCAAACTCTTCCTCGAGCAATTTTTCCAGAATTTTGATACGAAAAAAAAAACGCTGTAAAATTTAACATTCACAGCTTTGAAACGTGTCCAACTGTTGATTCTCTTACCCCTTATGCTCAAAATTTTTGCCCCCAAATCGTTCGAGACATATATTTCCTTTTTCAAGAAAAATTTGCAACGAGTAACTTCCCTCACTCACATACACACACACAAAAGCCGATGGCTACGTTGTTATGATGTTAAGAGATCTTTCATTCAAAAATTGAAAATCAGCGATTTTCGTTCTCGACGAGAATTTACTTCTTCAAAATCATGGGAGTGTTTTACATATGTATGAACCACATCTCAATCATTTACCTGCAATCTTATTTTTCAAGTTATCATTTCAGACAAATTTGACATTTTTAGTCAGTAGGAGTGTAAAAATGCCTTACCGATGGTCCAATTTTGATGAAACTTAGATAGTTGGAAAGAGCGTTTCTCAAATTGATTTTTCGATTTATTACGAATTCCCAACGATTCGTCTGTAACATAAAAAAACGAAAAAATTAACATAGAAAGCTGAAAATTTGGATTGGGGGTTTTAAAACTTTTCATTCTTTGATTTTAATTGTAACGTAAATTGAGTAGGAAATTATGTACGTGGTTGAATTCTGGTTGATTAATAATTTTATACTTGATTCTATCCCATTTCATCATTAATCGTAATACTTTTACTTTAAAAACCCAATTATAATTCATTTACTGATTGCTGTTTTGTTTAGAAAACAACCCTAGTCCACAACATTATTTTTTCAAATCTGATTTTCATACTTGGTTGAACAATAAAGTAATTGCTACGATTAAATTCATTCTTTTTTCAAGTTTTGAAATTGATAAGTACACACATAAAATTTTGTTGTTGAACTACCTACGGTAGTTTTTGTAAAAGAACGCCGCAGATGATACGTATACAATTATACATTTGTATACGTATAAATATTTCCCTTCTCAGCTCTCGCATACTATTACTGCATTGTGACATCGTGTATTAGCTTAAGGTTAAGCTTAACTTTAGTTGTTTCTTCTTTAGCTCACAATTGGTCATACTCTGTAAAATTTCTCATTCCAAATTACTGGGTGCAATACACTGTTACAATATTGAGTAGCATTTACCGCAATCCTTCAAGCACCTGTTTATTTGAGCGTAAAAAGTTTGCAAGGCAACGAGAAAGAAAACATTCTTCGCTGCCGTTACATACCTACTTTAACATATCCATACTTGGAGTACCACCTCTACTCCTACGTAAAAGCTGAAATCGATACATCTTTTTGGCAAGTTTTAGGGCGTCACGGTGTCCACAAATAATTTTAACAGACCTATGCGCTTCTGCTTTCTCGATTACATTATACATTGTTGGGTTGTGCCATCTAAATATTGCTTCCTTACTTACTTATAAATTAATCAGTACTTGTACGAGATGCTTCAGTGAAATCTACTCCAACTTTCAAATGTGATATTTTTGTGCTAAAAGTACTAAGTTGGCAGCATGTAATATAAATACAAGCAAACACGATTGGTTGCAATTTGAAAATGCAACCAAGACTTCTTTTAAGCATCCGCTATATGTACAATCAACAACAGGCTTATTTGTATCAGGTAGGCTGCGTCATTTTCGATCAAACCGTGCAAGGTTGTTTTCTCAGTAAGTTTACCGCATCAATGCTACATAGCTGGATATCCCCAGTGCCAATGCACCAATTAGAAGCTTCTGTTTACAAAATTGATAATTCAAAAAAATAGATGGCTCGCAAATTTTGAATTTTTGCTACTTTTTTTTCAATCTGACACCATTTGCCCGATGGGATGCTTTTGTTGTTGGACGGATAATAAGTTGACATGCCGGGTATTCGTTTTTAGGAGCGGTTAGTTTGCATAGTACTTCTCACTGCTATGTAAGACTAGAAAAATACGAGAATAACCGCATTTCTTACAGTAAGCGGGTGAGGCACCTCTTAAAAAGTCTCTCGACTTTTTCAGCAGAGGTCTCACTCCCTCAATACTTTTGAGAAAAGGAGTAGTTCTCGTATTTTTCTTTTTAACAACCGCTCCTAAAAGTGAATCGAGCCGATTTTGGAAAGTTATTTGTGTCTTGGAGAAATTTTCAAACGTGACTTATTTCTACACGCCCTAGCTCCTCCGCAAAACCTCTGAGGGGAAAAGTCTAAAGAGTAAAAATGTTCATATTTTAATACTCTACAACTTTTGTCTCCGCAATTTTTTGTAAGCGCGTTATTCAAAAAGCTATTGCCGAAAAACCAAAATTTGCACTTCCCCTTAGCCGTTCCCAAAAGGCGTTCAAAATATGCATGGATTTCAGGGAAGTTCGGGAATACTGAAATACATACCTATGTGCAGAATCTCCGCTTTCTGAAAATTTTGTCCTGCTTCAAACCTAAAAAGCCCATACTGCTAGAAGAAAAGTACGCTAATATTAATGATTTGAGTGGGACGCGAACAAGATTTTACTCAACACATAATGATGAGCAGTGGTGTGCTGACTTTTTAAAAGAACATCCACCCACCGTTCAAATTGAATAAATGTGAAAATTGATTAACATAGATTTCTTACGCTAAAAAATCACACCTCTGTCTTTTTTGCTCTTGGAAGCTATTTTTGTGATTTTTGGGTAACATTTATAAACGTTGAAAAATTCAACTTTTTAAAAATTTTTTCGTAGCTTATTTCCGACATTCGTTCGTCAGGTTAGACCAACTAGTTTAAATTTTAAATTGTTTTGAAAGCCCCGCAAAACTCTTGTTTCTTTTGGTTCGAAAACCAAGATCCTCAAAATTAAAGTGCAAACAAATAAATAATATTAACCTATGGATCACTGGCAAGTTCCCATAGAATTTTGCGGAGGATACTATAAGAAAAATTTGAAAAAAGAAATTTTGATCCAATCCCAACCAGACACCGCTCGTTTATTTTAAAGCGAAAATACGGAAATTCCTTGATCGTTTCTGCTTCCCCTCATATAGTACCTTTGTGTTAAAAATTGAACAGAAGTTTTCGAACGGTTCATTCAAAAATGTGTGATAAGTATTCAACTTGAAGGGGCTTAGAGGGAGGAAGTTTTTGTTAGCGTATTGATACGTATCCATTTTACCTGTATCGTTAACGTCAATTTTAGCTATTTTGTGCGCCTAACCAGCATGATTGAAGGTTGAATTTTACCAATGTGCTCAGTTCATCATTTCCTCTAAATACGAAATACTCCAGATAGCTTCTATGTAGGCAGTATCCGTCTAAGTAGATACTTATTTTCTGTTTACTGGCAGAGCAGCGAGCTACTGTAGTACATACATCATCATACTACGTATGTATATCTGAGTAGGTATAATTTACGATGCGTACAGTTGTAATCGAACTGACGCCATCTGCCATGCCAACACCATAAGTACATAGGTGCTTGGCCGGTAGGTAAATCGCCACGTTCCACGAATCGGCAATATTCTTTTATTTAAAATTTATGATAAGCAGCGTTTTTGTGTACAATAATGTGTGTATTGCGGATGCTGGCGAACAAGGTGCATATGTATCATGTGCATACGTACGTAACGTACATAATGCGTTAGTTGCACAAAATGACATTTACTTATGCCTATTACCTCGTACCTTTACCACCTACCTACCTACCTACCTACCTACCTGCCTACCTACCTACCTACCTACCTACCTACCTACCTTCTACCTTCTACATCGATTGCTTACTTTCGTTGCAACTGCGAAGCGAAAGCTGTGATGTTGGAGATTCGTTTCTTTAGCGAAAGCAAGCTGTTGGCTGGTTGAAATCGACGCTTCGCGCGGCGGGACCGTTGTTCGCCGACCAAATGTGCCCGAGTTTTCAATTTGATAGATTGTGCGGTTGCGGGAGCCGGATTAGGAGACTGCAAGGTTAGCAGATCGTTGCGCGGCGATCGTGACAGATTACGACCGGTGGTGGACGTGAATTTTATGCCACTACTTCGTTTATTTATGACAGTGTCAATATCGCGCAAACGTTTCATTTTATTGAGGAACTTTTTCCTACTTTCGACGTGACGTTTAATTTTGTGCTCTTCCAGCAAAGTGGCGGTGATGCCCAATTTGGAAGCAACTTTGGCTGCGGTAGCGGTTGGTTTCTTAGTCGTATCGTTGTTGGTTGACGGCAGCGCTTTGTCGGAATCGAGTTTGCGTTGTTGTAGTCCTGCTCGTCGTCGTCGTCGTCGTTTGCTGGACGAGACGGCTTTGAACGTGGCCGACGTTTTGTTTGAAGGCGAAACGAGCGCCGTGTTCGACCAATTTGCCTGGATCATTTTTTTCGCTGGGTCGATTCGCGCCACCAGGCTGGACATTTTAGTTTTCGTTTTGTTGTTGTTTTTTAAATTCTTTTTCACGCGTCGTTTCCTTCTCTTCTTATCGTGAATTGTGCTCGCTGTGACGACCGCATCTCTTCTTTTATCATCGCCGAGGTCGCCAGTTTTTTTTTTATTGGCTGCCACCGAATTAGGTAGATTGCGAAGTCCTCTGAGTTTTTCGCGAATAGCGGCTGCGAAATTAGTGAATGGTACGAAAACGTCGGTGAGTCTTCTCGGTCTATTGTTGATCTTCATTTTCGTTTGTATCGTTGCATGTCACGGTCTCTGCGTTATGCGCACGAAGACGAACTATTCGAGTGAAATTTGAAAATGGCTGGCATACTAATCAAACGAAATTCGCAAATCGATCGATTTTTTCGCTCGTATTTCTTTCGTGCAATACCAGCGACATTTCGTTCGCTTTTCTTCGTTTTCTTTTTCAATTACCTTGGAAATTTTAAACATCTCGTATATACCCACTTCCCTAGTACATAGGTACCTATCTACTCATGTACCTACCTGTTATAACTTTTTGTCGAAGAAAAAAAAACGCAATAATCAGTTACATTTTGATATTATTTTATTTTTACAATGAATACGAAAAATTTGTAAATATTCTACATACACGGTTCTCGTCTTACAACTCAAACTAACAAAGAAGAAACGAGCGCAATACATTGAAAATATTGCATCATCTTTTATATATATTTAAGTAGGATAAACGACGATAGGTAAGTACATAACGTAACAGAAACCTAACACTATCTATTTGCTCCCCCCACCAATTTCTTCATTTTATATTTTGAGACAAATTTTTTGATTGGAAACAATATGCAAGATCAAGCCCACCCGCACCTCAAGGCCATTAACATATCAGAGATTAATAAGATAAATGCCATGTGCGACTGCGCATATTAAAAGAGGCCCTACATACGTACAAAAATGTACATTTATAGGAGAGCAGTTTAAAGTTTGACATTCATTTTTCCACGGTTTTTACAAAAGTTAAAACTAGTTAAAACAACCTATAAGTGGTGGGTAATTACTATTCCGAGTCTCATACGCGTATTTGTGGTTACATGAGCATACGCGAGTCCTCGTGAACAAGGATGACAGGTCTGTCCAAGACTGAAATTTAAACGGCTGTATCCCTCTCAAAAATGACCCTGATGATTCGGGACCACTCTCATTCGAATTTTCAGGATATTTCATACCACAATGAAAAACAATAAATAAATAACAAATTACAGGCGATTTAGACATCGTACGAGCATGGTTGATGTATTAAAATGTAGCTTAGGTTCTCAGGAGGTGCGGAATAGTGTTCATTTTGCCGCAAAACTTTTGAGCTTTCAAAAAAAAGCTTCAAATATTTAATTTTGGGCAAACGCAGACTTTGACCTCGATGGACAGCGACGAAAGCGTTGCTTTTTATGCAAACAAACTAGATCCACTTTAGGTCTAATAATTATAACTCGGAACATATTACAGTCCATTTTAGCATGGCTTTAGCGTGGTTCCTACATTAAAATCTAGCTCATGTTTTCAGGTGGTGCGGAATGACATTTATTTCAACGAAAAACTTTCCGACTTTAAAAAATAGCTTCAAAAATTCAATTTTGGATCACTCTCCCTCTTGGGTCAAGAGATTTTGATGGAAACATTGAAGCATTTTTCTTATCTTTTAGTACAGTGGCATTACTTTGTCGTACACGCGTACTATTTTGCAGATGATGAAAACTTTTCAAGGCAAAATTTTTCAATGCAAATTACAAAAATAACAGCCACAATTACCAATATCATGGTATGCTGAAAACAGAAACCTAGTTTCCATTCCATATCTTTAAAATATTTCAGAAATCAAAAACAAAATAAAGAAAGCACAAAAATTCGAAATACAAAGATTTTAATTTAAATTTTGAAAATAAGCACTTGCTACCTCTTACAAAAGGATTTTGCGATTTTGATTGCAATAAATTTCATTACAAGATAGATGAAAGGGCATGTTCCATAAGGTGCCTAATTTTGATCATTAAACAATTCTTGACCAATTGGTGAAGAATGAAGGCATTGTGGAATAAAAATAGAACATATTGAAGTAGGCTTTTCAGGTCAACGAAATCAAACTGAAATCATAAGGAAAATTTTGGCAAAAGGTAATTAGTAAATAGTAGTGATAGGTGACAGGGGCAGTTCCTTAAATTTCACCTAGAAAACTGTGACGTATTTATTCAATAGAAAACCTGGAGAGGAGAAAATTATCATTGTAATAAACATTCAACATTTTTTGGATTTTATAATTCTAGTAACCTAAATCAATACATAACGAACATCTTATCTTTACATCACACTGTTGTCTAGCCCTCTACCTATGTGCTACAATCATCAATGGTCAATTTATAGCAATGGGTAACAGGAACAGGGTGACAGCGAACAGGGCCCATGACGCCATGACCCATGAAAACTGAAACAGGCTTGAATAGAAATTAGATGCTTAGATAAAAGTAAACAGTTCGCAACTCAAATTCAAGACTCAATAGCGAGAAAAACTGAAAAGTTTATTCAAGTAAAAATCAATTATTAATCGATTAAATTGAATCAACAAATGACAATGAGTATTATTTTGAAATTTCTATTTCTATTTCTATTGAAAATTTAAATACATAAAAATAAACGGATTAAAGGCGTGTTGGAAATAAAAAAGTAAAAAGTAAAATTCAGCATTCAAAATTTCAGATTTCAGATCACAACTTCATAAGTCGCCACAAGTCTATTAGAGATAAAGAATATCAAAATGACAATCGAGCTAAATGATTTTTTTATCATTCATAAAAAATTGAAATTTGAAATCCGTAAAAATGATAAAAATCACAATCTATATTCAGTTGCGACAAATTGACAATCTCGGAAAAAATTTTTTGCCACAGAGGCCATTTTGTTCACAAACAAAAGAATGAGATTAACATAATTCAAATAAAAAAAAAAACGTTCTGCGCAATGTAAAAAAATGCAAAAGCGCGATAAGTAAAAAAAGCGTACCTATACTTACCTGTCTCGTAAGCGTTATCCTATGTCCCACACTACCCATTACCTACAGGCTACATTTACATACATATGATCTACAAAGTAGTGCACTATTAGCCTAAGTATAATGTACATGTACTGTTGCCCAACAATCACTGGCCTGTCGTAGATAATTATCGTCATTGTCATTATCTGTGGATGCCATCAAAAGTGCATCGAGAATTTAAGAGTTGTTAGGTAGTGTTACTAGTTAGAACGTAAACATATAGACATGACATACTTTATAAACTTGGAAGAGATATAAATTGAGGTGCTGCATACGTATAATGTATTATACACTTGTACGGGTACGATAATTTTACTGAGATGGACGGATGGATGGGTGGGGGGGGGGGTGCCCGAGTGAAGTCTGGCTCTCCTCTTTCAAATTGGGTATACTTTATGTTTGCTTGTATCTACTTATATTAGGTATAGGCTGCTAACCTAGCATTTTTGGTACAAGAAAACCTCACTGGAAAGAGGGAAGTCAGACTTCATTTGAGCATCTAATATTTCAACTTACGACTGGTAAAGCCACTTTAAACATAATCCACCACATAGTGACATAATTGCAGGTCTTTTCCATACGAGAACTATACATATAAACATACTTGGCTACAAAAATGAAAACGGAAAGTTTTTTTTGTCTGTTGTAACCAACAGGAACAGTGGTTATGTTAAAAAGACTCTCGACGATGTTACAAAAATCGTTACACCTGTGGAGTGAGTTTACCTGCCTGAAGTAGTAATATCCTCGAGTGTGAGGCGCTACATTACATGTTGCCGATGTAGTACTGTGGGTACAAAATTACTTTACTTGAAAACAAGAAGTCAGACTTTACCTGAGCACTCGCTACGTAGCATTACGTAGGGTAGCTGTGCATAGGATGGCAAATAAACGCAACAGAGGCGAGGTGACCCAAGTGAAAATAAGAGCCCGTAATTATTTTTAAATAAACATTAAAGATGAGGAGGAAAACTAAAAAAAAAAAAAAAAAAAAAAAAAAAAAAATTCGTTTTTATTGTATTAAGTCGGACCTAAAAAAAAAAAAAAAAAAAAAAAAAAAAAAAAAAACTATAATTACGTTAGTAACAAATTAATAATCAAACATCAGCTAAGCAGCCCATCCAAAAAAGGGAGGGAGTGTGGTGCTGACCAGCTGGCTGCACATCAGTGCCCCTAGTAGCCCCTCACTGTGTACACTTGAGACATATACGTATAATTTGACGCCACAGTTTTTTGCGAACTATCACTGAGATCGCCATCGCAGTTTCAATAGAGGTGTTGGCTGTTGGTAGATGTTGAAAAATTTCCAAAAATTTGTATTATTGATTTTAATTTTGTAACAGTTTCTTATTCTACTTCTCCTCTATAAACCATGAGCGTAGATCCCACCGATTGAAGAGCAACCACGCACGCCGGGCTTCCTCTTCGCCCATAAGGAACGATTAGCACTTTATAGTTCACTGTGTACGCGTATATTTTACGAATAATCTTCGACTAACACTGTTTGAAAAATGGCAAAGCATATCGAGCTGTCGTTTTTCTCTTACCAGTAAAAAATCTGACCGATCTTTTCTTTTTGTGTCTACCAGTAATTTTTACAACTTCTAATTTTCAAAAATGCAAAAAAAAAAGTTGTATATCACGCCGAAGCTTATCAACTGCTGATTGCGAGCATTTGACTGCAAAAATTGATAATAATGCGCGAATCAGGCAAGTCGATTTCGAACTTTAAAATTATGATAAGTACGCAGATATGTAAACCTGTGGTATATGCACCTAAATGAAGCACAACTCAGATCGACTTACTTTCTCGTAAGGGTAATCTGACTAAGAAAATGCGCTGACTGAGTGAATACAGACAAGGGCAGGCAACGCGATTCGTAATCAATCGGAATTTCGGATTAGTTACGGGTTATTTTTGAAAATTATTCGAAATCTATGTAACTAGGCTATCTACATATGTGTACGTGTACGTGTACGTATACGTACACGTACTTGTTTGTGCGTATGTACTTCTAAAATTCGCTGGACCGGGGAAGGGACGCGACCGTTATTTCTACTTTCCAGCTTCAAAGTACATTTTCGCTAGGCGAAATATCGACAAATTAACCTCGAAAAAAAAGATGGAAAGCGAAAAAACGCCGATTTCAGTTCTTCGTAAAGTAGTGATCTGCGTTCGCGACATGCCGTACTGTGTGCTGTGCTATGCTTTGCTGTGCTGTGCTGTGCCCAGCCAAGCCAAGCCAAGCCAAGCCAAGCTAAAAATTGGCGGAGTTTTGAAAATTCAAATCGCGTTTACCCGATAAATCGTTCGCATTTTCGATAATGAGGTAAACGATCGCAAAAGTGGGTAAATATGTATTTATTCGGTTTTGTAAATGGCGATGACGCGTCTCGCCTACGCTCCGCCGATGGTAGTACGCTGGACGTTCGACGTGCACGCGTATAAAAGAAACGCCAAAATGAACGGAAGGAAATGGCTGAATTTTCGCCGGTGATATTAATAAAATTGAGTGATAAATAATGATTTACCGGTGCGGAGTGAAGAGTGGCGCTGGTCTGCGTACGTGTGTGTGTGTGTGTGTGTGTGTAGCCTGTGTACTTGGTTTCGTTTCTATAGAAACCGAGCTGAGAGCAACATTAGCGCAGGGTAACACGCTGTACGCATACAAGAGGAGCAATCTTATTGCGTGCAGCGCGGCGTGCGGCTTGCGTACCATTGCATCACAGTGACTGCCTACTCCGGAGCTCAACGTGATGGGTTCAGTTGTGCGTTGGGTTCGTAACCAGCTTCCGTTTCGTTTTTCTCGTATGTCGTCGAATTACGCTTTCGCTTAGTTTGAGTCCGACTTGGAACCTAGTATCCGTATATGACAACACCTGCCTGGTCCGTGTACCAGAGTACGTTCTCGTTTTCGCTTTCGCTTTCGCCTTCGCCTTTGCCTTCGCCTTTGCCTTCGCCTTCGCCTTCGCCTTCGCCTCCGTTTTAGTTTTCACTTTCGCTTTCGCTTTTTCACACCCATATGTGGTGTAGTAGCGTAGACCTACATGAATTTGTACTCGTGCACTTGTGCTAACGTCGGCCGGTATTTGTTGCTGCCGTGTGTTACGGTGTCTGTCTGTTTTCATTTTGCCGCCTCTGAAATGGTTACCTGTATCGCAAATCGACATATCCCCTCGCTACGTGAACGTACCGTGCAGAGTTTGACGCGAGTATAGAATCTACCTACCCACCTTCGCCTGCTGCATCCGTAAGCCCAGCGTAACATGCACATGCACATGCACATGCACATGCGCTCGCGTATGCGCGTATGTTAAAGATTCTTACTATGTATAGGTACATATAAGCGCATACGATTGGTATTACTATTGTCCGCGCTTCAAGTGCGTTTACGTTTATCTATCCGCAAAGACCGCTGTCGTGCACCGCTGCGCACAATACGATACAGACGTTGACTCTGGCATATGCGTCTCCATGCGCAAACTAATCCCGGCTGCCATCCGAAATTACACTAGAGTAGGTGAATGATGTAGGCAGCACAGGAAGCGGCGAGTTTGGTAAAACTTGGAATACGATTGGCAACATCGAGCCGCAAAGGCTACTTTTGGACGCGTGACTCGTACGTGAGACTGAGTGGGTTTGAAAATGCGCGACACGAGTGCACGCGCGTTGGCTGCTGTTGTATCGAGGATCATCGAAGGCGGAGAAAAGACGAATCGTTCCGAAGAACCGACAGCAACGTTGGCAGTATTTTGCGTCAGTAGTTGATCGGCCGCGATACGTTTGCGATTTTGCAGGTAAATTGAATCGCTGCTGCGCCAATTGCGACCGTCAGCTGCGATTTTCGCTGATACGCGTACATAGGTCTGCGCATGAATAGTCGTCTAGTGGTAGCGTAGCGTGTACCTTCACCATCGGTATTAGCGTCGATCGTTGGTCCGTCGATTTGAACCCGGTCATCGGGTCGGTGTATTCGTGATCGGTTGTACGCACCGGCAGCGTTACTTACTGAAACCGATGCTGATGCGAACGCCGGCGCCGGCGTCGGCATTATCGCCGCAACATACCGATCGAAACCGTTGTCGAAGGTGATGAACCTCAGCTGGCGGCAAAAACGTTTACCAACTTTTGTAAAACCAGAACGTTCAGCCAGTCACCTATCGCTGTGCGCAAGTAAACATATGGACTTGGACGTCTTCGAATTAGCAACCATCGCAACAACAAAGCTAGCAGTAACAGTGAAAAGCAAAGTATTAGCAGTCATCTCGGCAGCGGTGCTGGACGAAGCGGTGTCCAAGGCGACGACGACGACGACGACGACAATCGTGGCAACGAAAAAAAGATGCTACAATTTATGGTGGTTGGCTCACTGCTGATGGGCCTGTTTGCACCGTATCATCGCGCACGAAATGGCTGCTGGGCGACGGAAGCCAACGATTCGCCACGGTCATCCAGCCAAGACGATGGGAGCGCCGAAAACGGCTTCCGATTCGACGACCAACAGGCGTTCGCCAAATCCAATCTGACCGTCGCGCTAATTCTGCCGAGAACGAATTTCGGTAAGCGCGGCTACACCAGAGCCATCAACGACGCCGTCAGTTCGTTGCAAAGAACCAGAGGTCCTAAACCGCAGTTTATAAACTCTTACGCGGCGCTGCAAGTACGCAACGAGAAGATGTCTCTCACTCCCAGCCCGACAGGTAAAAATAAATATGCAAAACAGAATGTTGAAGAATTTGGTTTGGAGTGTTTTGTGCGGTGGAAAGAACCAAGTTCCCACAATTCTCGACCATAAAACAGTTAACTCGCTCGAACCCGTTCTCAACCATTTCGCACCATTTTGGCGTCGTCGCTGAAATTGGTAGAATCTCAATTTATAGGTACTACATTGCTTATCGCAGAATTTGCGAAAATGAACTAATAAATCTGGTCTGCTGCGAATGTCGGCGAAACAAGAAAAAAACTACTGGCGAAGCCCGAACGTAGCGTAGCGTAGCGTAGATATAGGTAGAATACAACGCGACGCGCGTTCACTTCTCACGGTGTAGGCAGCGAGGCACCTAACCTATCGTAAACTCGAAATGCTGCTTACCTTGCAGATTACAGATTAGCTCATGATAGACGGACAGTTCAAAGACATGCGCAATTTTCTCTGCAACCATCCCGCTTCTCTACGTTACCGTGCTGAATTTTTTTCACACCGCATGGCATCTTGAAACTACCGTTTCGCTCTTGATAGGTACATTACCCATGACGTAGACGTAGGTAGGTAGGTACCTCAATGTCTGCCTTAAATTTTGTGTGTTTTTTTCAACTTTCCTCCTACCACTCTTGAATCTATTTATTTATTTATTTTGTAATAAAAAAACACGGTGTTATCGGAGTGAACTTGTAATAAGTGAAAACTTATTCGTCCTGAAACGCGAATCCGTCCAATGAAATCTACGAGTTACTGCTAAAATATGACTGTAAATAGTACTGGCGAAGACGAGCAAAAAACGTGATTAGAATAAGTTGTCTGTCTTGAAAATTGGAAGAGCTATGATGATTTCTCCGCTTGCCTCAAAAACGAGTATTCCATTGCATAAATCAGAAGTAGGCAACAAAAAAAAGTAAAACGAAATAAAATTTTTTATAAAATTGTAATCGAAGGAAATATAAAGCGTGTAAATTTCAAATGAATTTTTTTCCGTACATTTTCCTGTAAGAGAAATTTTTTTCCTCGAGAACCAAAATTTGCTATCGTCGACAGACAGTAGGTAAATGCAGGGTTGTTGAGCCGTATTAACGCTGCAGAATAGAAAATTCGTAATTCGTAGAATGAACGGTAAATTATCGTATTTACAATGAAATACTATCGATTTAACGATTTACTGATTTTTTTTCTTAAATTATTATTTTCTATCTTCTCATTTAATCGTTTTTTTTTTTTTTTTTTTTTTTTTTAAATGAAAAATTAATGAAATTGAAGTTTTAAGATTTAAGAAATATAACCGAGAAATGCAAAATTTTGCCTGTTTTCAACTATTTTTGGTTTTGTGTTCACAAATTTTAGCTAATCTTGTCGCGTTATACTTCATTCTGCGTATTCAGCGTATTCTGCGTTCATTATGCATTCTGCGCCGTATTCTGCACGCTGACTGCCAACCCCTGGGTACACACGTCCTTCAGTGTAATTTTCGTTACTTACGTATAGTTTAAAAAATTCAAACTCACAGAGCACTGGCTGCAGCTTTTTGCGATGAAAACATTTCCCCAGAAAAGAACATTTTATTTTCAACAGTTCATATTATACTTTCAATTTTGATTTTATTGAAAATTTTTTACATAATAGTTTCTTTTTAGTTTTGCCGATGCTCTCGAATTAAGTATATACACAATCGAATTAGTGTTTTTGATGTGATACAGTAAAACCTTGTGACTCCAAAAATGAACGCTTTTTTCTCTTGCAAAAATCGTTAATGTACTTTATAAATCATCTACTTGCGTCGAAATTATGGTCAAAATTGCAGTAAAACTCGTAAAAAATGAAAATTATAAAAATTACACAACTTGCGAAACCCGCGTAAATCTGATTCCTACTGCTCCAATTTCGCGATGTACCGGCGAAGAGAGAAGGAGAATGTGATCTAGAGTACCTAGAAGAAAGTCGTACGTTATAACTGTAAAAAAAAAAAAAAAAAAAAAAAAAAAAAAAAAAATACGCAACAACCAACAACGCAATTTACACGGGCGCACCGCGTCTATATTACTATACCGTGTATCAATCAGCGGTCTGTAGAATTTTGTGCGGATACACGCTCGACTTTTTTCAACGCATTGTACACGCAACTTTTTCGCATCGCGCTCCATTACCAGACGGATTTTCACCCGAATTCTTGTACCTTCATCCTCGTTCTGAATGACAGACGAGATTCACTGGCCACCGTGCGCGCGATGCCTATCTATGTTTTGCCCCAGCTCCCCTTCAGTAAACTATACGCACAGCCCCTGGTTAAGACAATATAGAACAACGAGCAAAAAATTCAAATAGAGCGTGCGGAAAAGTTTTGAATTTTTTTGTATTTCCGCCATATTCTTGTCCCCTTTCAACTATTCTGTGATACACTTCAAACTCTCAGCCCTTTTCTCGTCCAACACTATAAATAATTCGATCGATTAAGTTGCATAACGAAAGTGTATTATTGAAACTGCAACAGGTCAGTTGAGAAATTCGCCGTAATGCGGTGGACCGATCTACGCGTAAACGCATGTTCATCTAAGAAATACGTGCCAAACCTTTTTACACCAACCTAGACTGGCAACAAAACAAATGCTTTTTTCTTCTTCGTTTCATTTCAGAAATTCTGTCGTCGTTGTGTAAAATTTTTCTTCCAATGAATGTATCGTCCATTTTGTACCTGATGAACTACGAAAAATACGGCCGAAGTACAGCATCCGCTCAGTATTTCTTGCAGCTGGCTGGTTACTTGGGAATTCCAGTCATCGCGTGGAATGCCGATAATTCAGGACTGGAAAGGGTAAGGATAAACAAATGCGATATTGAACTTTTTTCCTCTAACAACGTTTTTTTGTATTCTTACCCAAATCGGCCTCTTATTAACCTACGGTAGGTAAACATTTACCCCTATAGTATAAATTCCCCTTCGACAATGACGCTGTATATAATTACTAAGGGGATTCGCCCCCTGGCCACTTCGCGGTCCAACCCCGTTGGCAGCCATCGCTTACGCTCAGGCTGCAGGCTCGTTTTATACCTCCTCCTAAGGGTTACAGTAATTCAGCTCCCGTTTGTCCAATGAATGTGGTATGGCGATCAGTACTTTATACGTACGATTGTAACCTAACGTATGAATCTAATATGGTTCGAAATTTCAAAAGTCATTATTATATTATTATTATTATTATTATTATTATTACAGCGGGCTTCTCAGTCAAACTTGCAGCTTCAACTGGCGCCATCTTTGGAACATCAAACGGCAGCTATGCTAAGTATTTTAGAGCGTTACAAATGGCATCAGTTTTCAGTAGTCACTTCGCAGATTGCTGGTCACGACGATTTCATTCAAGCTGTTCGAGAGAAAATAACTGAAATGCAAGATCGCTTTAAGTAAGTCGTTTTCTCTGTTTCGAACGAAACGCGCGTGTTTTTCTCGTGGTCAGTTGGCTACGACGACCTTCAATTCTTTCATTATCACGCTGGCACACGGTAATACGCAGACTCATCTGCTTTGTTTCGTTTATCGGCGAGAAAATTCGCTACACAAAAATTTCATGCTTCCAAGTCTACAGAATGAGAAAAGTGCCGAGTCATAAATCATGAACTGTAATCGATCGTTCGACGAGTCTGATTAATTTCAAAAAAATAAATAATCTGTAATAGTACAAAGTGCAATTTCAACTGGTTTTCGTATTTTTCACTTTTTTGCGTGGTTTCGATTCTAAAGCGTATATTGATTTTGGTTTTTGGTTTTTGTTTTGCTTTCCATCCCTGCGGTCTTTCACTATTCATAGTCAACTCTCGACAGTCTGCAGTTGACTATCGATTATTGATGGATCTGAACCATCGAGAGTTGGCAGTTCAAATCTTAGTGGTGCGGATGTTGCGGATGTTTATGTTCCACTGTTGTTGGTCAACTCTTGACGCTTTACAGTTCGCTGTTGACCACCAGTTTCTAAAGCGAATAGACTGAAATTAGTTATTCGTCGTAGAAATTTCAATTTGCAACCTCATTTCGCCTGTAACTGACCTACATACGTATATTAATTGTTCTAACGAGAAAGAACAATACGCTCCATTGACTATTCATTTAAAAACCGCTCGTCGATGCAATGCGGACAAATGACGAATAATGAAAAATCTGGTTCGCGCATATCCCTTTTTCGCCTATTCGTTGTTGTTTGCACACAGTCTGTAACGCAGTATATAGTAATACAATATTCTGAATTCGCGATCGCATCTCGCTGAGAGCGGCTCAGTCAAGCAGCAGGACGTGCGCGAGCGGTTCCCCAGGCGGCAAATTCCAACGAGTGGCAAAAATTAAAATACTTCGATAGCGAATTAGTGGTACTACGATATGAATAACCATTCGTCCATTTTCAAAGTACACCTCCGTATGAATTTTAATCGTTTGAAAATTTTATTTCATTTCATCAAAATTCCGACAATTGGGCCCTGTAACTCATCCATCGCAATATTTATAAGACCAGAGTTTCGAAAAGCTGAGCTTTTTTTCAAATTTTTCGAAAAATTAATGCAGAAAATTGCCCATAATTGGGTCTTACGTCTTGAATACCAGTGAGGAATTTTTCCAAGGCGAGAGGGTGGGCAGGAAGTGAGATGGGTAGTTCAGGTGGTTGCGTCCACGCGAGTCAAAGGGGCGCCCTTTTATTAAACCATGTCAATAAGCGGATTTTTGAATGCTAATCGCGTCAACATTATAACATACAGTGGCTTTCTTGGTCAGCAGCCATTAGGACTTGCTATCTATTTACCTTACTTCGACGTGAATTATTTAACCGGGGAAGGGGGGGGTTGAGTTGGTGGAAAAATTCAGCCGCACAGCCGTGTAGCTAAATAGAGATACTGCAGTAACAATCAATAATGCCTGCACGCATCCAATGCAATGGCACGCGTAAAATGTGGCATAGGTATCGTTAATTGCAGTGAGCGTCTGCAAGGTGCATGCACCAATACCGATCGCAAATTAAATTCTTTGTAAATTTTCAGATCCTGCGTAAGCGTAGCCTTATGCTATATACTCGTTTGTAAAGACGGTCTATCTTTCATTCGCATACTACGTATGTAGGGTGTATGTATGTAGATGTAGGTAGTAGGTACTTATCTGGCCGCGTACGTATAGGTAGAGGTATTATTATATGCTATACGTATACGGTACGTACGTACTACGTACCTCGTACCTCTAGCTATGTACTCGTACGTATTTGCTTGCGTAGTATGGTCGAGGCCGAACCTCGTGTAACGTGTGGATAACAATAAGCTAGGGATCAGCTCGATTGTTTTAGCGGCTTCTAACGCTGCCAACGCGACCCTCGTACCATACTTCGTTTGACAGCTTTCATTAAGTTTGTTGAGCGAGAAAGTTTACGTTGCGTTGCGTTGCGTTGCGTTGGGGTTGTGCAGACGTAATTACTCGGTTGTAGGATTTGAATAATAAACATCTAATAACTCTTTGTTGTCGCGATAAGATATTGTGTCGCTGTTGCGAGCTATTTAATTAACCCGAATGTACTTTGGAAAACAGAACCAGCGCAGCAGCGCCTAAATACATACCTACTGTAGATAGGTGAGTACATCGAGTAATAGCGAACGATTAATACATATGGTAAAATTAGCGAACCGATTTCATTTTCATTCCGGAGTTAATATTAAAATTTTTCAATTTTTCAACAGCGGGCTATTATCGATCGTCCCCTCCATAAAATTCGCGAAAATTTTCACTTAAAATTTGTCATCGTATGTAGGCTCGCCAGTTTTTTGGTGACAATACGCGTAAGTATAAATCTCGCGGTAAGAAATTTGTATTTCAAGGACACCGTATCTGGAGAATCGTGAATTTTCTCTCGGGTAGTAAGCGTCGTACGAACATCCACAAAAGCAATCGAAACCTCAACTCTGACCCTTGTTTACGCTCTGACGTGAGAGCAAACATAGAAAGTCAAAAAATGAAACTTTCGCTTTCGGCTCTAGCTCGCTAAAAATTAAAATAAAGATTCAGCTTCTGGCTGTCAACTATTTCAGTCTGATCAGTTTTCTCATGTTCGGCTTTCAGCTTTGTAAACATTTTAGAAAGACGCAATTTTTTTCGAATTTTGGCTGGCTTGTCATGCAACAGAGAACTATACACTTGTACAGAAACAAAACAGACGAAACAATGTAGACTAATGAAAATTAATATCGCTAAAAATAAAAGAAAATGCGCCTATTTGGTATATCGTTCCTACGAATCCTACATCTCGAAGAATTTTAAATTGCTAATATTTTGCGAATCATCGACTTTACAGCTTTGACGTTTGAAATGACTCAAAGTTGAAATATTCATTTTCTTTCTTTTTTTTTTCTTAACCGAAACAGAAACGTTATTACAACAAAAAATTGTTGAAACTCAAAAAGTCAAAAGTCGAGAAACTTGATTCAGCTTTTGGCTAGCTTTAGCAATTTTGAAAGTTTAGCCATCGGTTTTCAGATTTGCAAAAACTTGAGAAAAATGCGGATTTTTTTAGCTTTCAGCTTTCAGCAGGCTTACCGTGTCTGTGTGAGAGACGTTACTGGTGCTTGAAACAAGTGTCTAAAACGCTGAGAAATGTCTTCGACAAAAACGTAGTTCTTCGTCCGTGGTGCACAAGCATCACTGACGACGGCATTTGAAAGGTGTCTGCGATTGTTTAGAAATGTCGCTAATCTGCCGACACTTGTCTATGGGAGTGCAGAGTGGTTTCTGATCTTTAAGAAACTTTTCTGGAGCATTATATTTTTCCAGGTCTTGAAAGACATCTCGAGGTTGTAAGAGTAGAGACTTATCTGGCTTTTGTCAGTCCTTTCCTATCATTGAGAGGGAAACGGTTGGGTTTTTATTGCGATGATCATCATCATAAATAGGTCTCAGTCACTTACGATCATATTGCTCCTAAAAGAGCGCGCCATCCATCACGATCCCGTGCCTGTGAAGCAGCTCTTACCATAAAGCCCATTCGCGCTTCGATGATGTCAGACACGCTGGTTGGAGATCTTCCTCTACCTCTTTTACTAGGGGCTTAATCAAAGAGAACGTCTTTTTCAAAATTTCCACTTGACCTAACTGGCTCCTATATTTCATTGACGATTGAAATGTTGGTTCATAACGCCCTCCAGGATATGCTTTGCATTTTTTACCAGGCCCACATCTCGATGGCATTGATTGTTTTTTTATCATCCGTCTTTAATGTCCATGTTTCATGTTTCCGCGCCATGTTGGAAAACAGAGAAAACAAATGACTGTATAGGTCTCTCCCTTGTCTGTCTAGAGATCTTGTTACTTTGTGTGATAGAAAGTAGTCTGGTCGTAGCTGATTTGCTCGGAGCGATTCGGCGCCGTATTTCTGTCAATTAGCCTCCATCTGCGCTAATGATGGTGCCTAAATATACGAAAGCGTTGACCTTTCAGTATTCGTGCAGAGTTTTAGAAACTGGAAGCCATTTGGCCTGATCCATTACCGTGACTTTTGTTTTTGATGCATTAATACGAGTCCTACCTAGTTTTTCACTGGCTATCTTTACCAGGTTGACGAGCTCCGTCATTTCCCATTCATCCGAAGCAATCAAAAAGGTATCATCTGCACATCGCAGATTAGCAATTCTCCTTCCTGCGCAGTGAAAATACCAACAGTCCGATGCTCTAGAATCTCCCGAATTATGTGCTCGCCACAGATGTTGAATAACTGCAAGGATAGTGTACTTCCTCGACGCACTCCCTGTTCCACTTGAAAAGCTTCAAATTCTTTACCATCAACTATCACCATCATAGAATTGAACTCATACAGAGACTCCGCCAGACCTACTACGTGACGGCGTATGCAAAAAGGCACCTCACATACAAAAACGTAATTTTGCAGGAAAGCATTTTAAGTTTGACATTAATTTTTTCGTGTTTTTTACAATTAAAAACTGGTCAAAACAACGTGTAAGTGGTGGGTAGTTTTATGTTGCGTTTTGGTAGCTGGTAGTGAAGATAGCGTTTCTTCGAGGACACTATAAAATTCTTCAATTTCTTCACCCGACGCTGTACTGGTTGGAGCATATACTTGGATTATGCTTATGGGCATTTTAAACTTATTTTTGTCAAACTTTTGCCCAAATTTCGATGATTTTAAACGATTTTTCTCATATTCTAGATCAATTTTCACTTAGTTTTCGATAGTTTTTCATGATTTTTGATCAATTTTCAGCCCTTTTTACCAAATTTTTGTCAGATTTTTACCTAATTTTCAATGATTATTAACGATTTTCCCAAATTTTTTACAATGTCAGTTCAGCTCAGAACGGTTCAAATTTGTTAGCCTGTATAGAATGAAGTCATTTCAATTTATATGCGAACAAATATCCGCATTCCTCATGTAGGTTAGGTTAGGTATGTACGAGGAGTACTAGAGGTTTACAAGATACGGTGTTTCGGAGTACAATACAATACCATATTATACGCGATATGATATCGGTTTCGTCTACTCGGTGGTCATTCATCGGACTCGCATCATAGTATTGCAACATCTACTACTTTCGTTGATGTTATATACTCCACAACCCACCTGCTCCATCTCATCTAAGCAGAAACGAATTTATTGTTTTTTCGATGACCGTGTAAATTGCAAATCGTTTGACACTCTTCAGTACGATACGGTACGATGCGACACGATGCGTTACCAGTTAGTGCCTCGTACCACGCAGACCTCAACCATGTACACGTATTTATGTATACTCGTATGTGCGCGTGCACTATGTAGGTATGGCAGTGCACGAGTACGTGCCATGTGCACATACCGTACGTACCAATTCGAGAAATTAATTTTGTCCATCCAACATGTACGCATAGCTGGAGTCATCGCGTCAGTCGCTCCCTAATAAGAGATTAGGAAGACAAAAAGCCTTACAAGGTTGCTCAGGTTATTGCTAGTCGACTATTCAACATTCGCAATCAACTGGGTACCTATTTAATAAATTGCTAGCTACTTGAAGTTGGTGAAAATGTCGATGTTTTTTACTCAATTTTCGATACTGAGAATCAGTACGGTACACGTTGTTATGATTTAGCCCTATCCGGCGGTGTATTAAGCGGGCAATACCACTACTACCACTACTACTACTACTACTACTACTACTACTACTACTACTACGCGACACTCTGGCCTAAGTATGGCCACTGCGGGTGGCATCCAACCAACGATGTATTCGTTCGGATGTCGTTGTATTGCCGGCGAGTTGAATTTCCTAATTGTTGAAACATGTGTTTGCAGATTTACATTACTGAATGCGGTACTCGTTGCTAAGCCAACTGATTTATTGGAGCTAAAGAATTCCGAATCGCGAGTTATGCTTTTGTATGCAACAAGCGAAGAAGCGAATCTCATCTTGAAGTACGCCAACGATTATAACATAACGGGTGAAAATTACGTTTGGGTGGTTACCCAAAGTGTAATTGAAAAGAGGAGAACTTTACAAAAATTTCCAATCGGCATGCTAGGTAAGTGACGTTAAAACTTCTAAGCTATTATCTGATACAGAGGCGAGTGGTTTCGGGGATCTGGACTCTCCCCTTCAGGCCGAGTAACTTGAAAACTTTTTACATTTATGCTGATTTTTTTCTCTCAAAACGTCCGAAGATGCGCTTTTTCATTGTTAAAAACGTTTGCTTTTTCAAAATTACGCCCTCGCTTCGCCCGGGCATACCATTTCATTCGTTTTTATTGTATTAAGTCGGACCTAAAAAAAAAAAAAAAAAAATGGTACACAGAAAAATGAGACCTGCCCCACTCCCCCGCCCCCTCCCATCCGTTGAGCCATCCTTGGCTAAGCCACTGACCTAACTGTACGGTTTGTCATTTTCAATTTAACACGAGTAGGCGCATGCTGTATTGAATTTTGATCAACTGCAACTGTCACTTAGGTAGCTAGGTAGGTAGGTAGGTGGGTGTCTGTACTTTCATTTTCATCATTTTGTATTTGTATTCTCATTTATTGGTTTGATTCTTCTTGACCTGAACATTGTTGCGGTTAACGAAAACTCCCAATACGGTAAACGCTTGTTTTGGCACAAAAAGAGCTATTATGATAGCATTTTTAATGGAATTTTACGCACGCTATATGCTATATAGGTAGTAACTTCCCCTCCGTAAATATTTTCTACGTCTACCAATAACGATCAATTGAACCAACCTTTTCTTTTGTTCCTGCCTTCCTTTAGTATTTCACATTTATTTCTTCAAGGAGGCTGAGGATTTAGTACATTATGTAGCTAAGGTTCTCAACCTTGCGAGACCCGGTACATTTTCGGTAATATTATTAAGACTTGGCGAGTCTTGCAAAATTAGCACGATTCGTACATACAAAAAATTATTGGTAAGAGTTGCAAGCTGAGCAGTAAAGCATCCGGTTTGTATTTCAACATGCTGTGCGCGCATGCGACTGAAATAAATGGCGTATACGGGACGTTCTGCGGAAAGCATCGCATGCAGCGTGTTTATTGTTTAACAGCGTGTTCGCTGGTCGTAAGGATCAGCCGTCATTGTCGATTATGGTAACAGGTCAATGCGCTAAAGCCAGGAAGCAGAAATAGCCATCAATTAACACCATCGCTTATTGTTGTATATTTCAAAAAATTAACCCTTACACACTGATCTCCATTCCAAAACGCGTCTTTTGAGCGGTCATTCGTCCTTCTACGCGCCTGCTGGGCTTCGGAAAATTTGGAACAATAAAACAGACGATATCCTTCTACAAGTGACCATATACGTAAAATACCATTTTTACAAGTCTACCCGTGCGCGTAGAAGGACGAACGAACGCTGAAAAAACTCGTCTTAGGATGAAGGTTACCGTTTAGCTAATACGCTGAAATGCGCTTTATAACTAAAATATGCCAAAATATTGTCCAACAAATTGGCCTCAATCGACTCGGAATTTTAAGAAACGTGTAATTATGTAATTATGTAATTATGTCGAAATAAGCTTGGGAATATTATCCTCGGCCTTAGTTATCACTTATCAGCTAATAACCCCGAACAAACCCGCGTAAATAATTAATAAAAATATACTTCAGCGCCCATCAACAGGTCTCGCCGCGCTGGTTCATTTATTACGTGAAATGACGTCGCCATCGTAACCGAAATATAAACTCGCTTGTCTGAATTTGAAGTATAGTGAGAAAGTTTTTGACACGGCGCGCTGCAAATATAAACTTTTTTTGCGCTTTACCGTACTTTCCACTTTCAAAACTAGACTGCAAACTTTGCGTCGATCGCTCGTTTCATTTTCTATTCTATTACCTACCTGTATGTAACACCTACCCCGCCCCTACCTCACCTACCATCTGAATCTATATCCAACTGAGAAAGAACTTGCGAGCGAGATTCGCATCAGTAAGCTAACACATTACACAACCAACTACACCTACATACAGCACATTATACGTACACTTGTACGCACACTCATATATACCCCTACCCCTACCGCTACCCCTACCTCTAACCATTACCTGGTACCTACCTAGAACTACCTAGTACCTGTACCTAGCTGTATCTATACCACTAAATCTACATCTACATCTACATCTTCCTATATCTACTTCTACACATCTACGCTTATCTGGGATATATTCGTACTTGTTTCGTTTTGTGCGAAATGCTTCGCGGCAATAGATATTCTATATTTTCCGCGACCTTTTTTTTTTTTTTGAAAACTCGAGCTAAAACCTCAACCATTTCGTTTGCTTTCAATACAATCGAGCTTTAATCAAATTTTCGAATTTTCGAAATAACTTGGACAGAAGAAAAAATATTCTCAAGTGAGAGCGAAAATTTGCTAAAAATTTTTACACATAAACATGAAAAAAAAAAAACGAAAAAAAACCGTTTTAGGGGACAGCGTCAGCTCTAAAACATGTTTAATAAACTAGTAAACCAGCGATCATACGTTTTGGCAATGACTCGCGATCGAGCTGTCGGACAGCCC
This sequence comes from Ferrisia virgata, assembly GCA_900060175.1. Classification (NCBI taxonomy): domain Eukaryota; kingdom Metazoa; phylum Arthropoda; class Insecta; order Hemiptera; family Pseudococcidae; genus Ferrisia; species Ferrisia virgata. Next base: position 31,521 of record FIZR01026290.1, read on the forward strand.
ACCTTAATGGTCTACACTTTGCGACTGTTCCGCTCACGTTCATCAACCTCGATTTTTAACTGCATATTCTGCATATTTTATGTCATTTATGTCGTCTAATTATAGTTATATTCTCTCTTTTTTTTTTTTTTTAGGGGTACATTTCGATACGACTAGTACGAGTCTCGTGAATGAAATCTCCACTGCCATTAAAGTGTTCGCGTACGGTGTTGAAAATTACATAAACGATCCGAAAAACGTCAACGAGTCACTAAATACGCAACTCTCCTGCGAAGGTGACGGAGAATCACGCTGGAAAAACGGAGAAAGATTCTACAGGTAAGCGAACGCCACCCTCACACCTGTGTACAAGTGTGCAGTGAAAAAAGAAAGAAAAAAAAACGATACCTCGAATTTAAATCAAACTTCCGGAGAAAAAGGTTGACTATAAGTTCGAAACCTTGGTGAATTGTCCACTCCCAGGTCAACCACTTTCGCGAGTTTAGTCAAAATCCGAGGTTTGTGTGTGTGTATGTGTGTGTGTGTGTGTGTGTGCGTTTCACTCCATTCTAATACACGTACTGGGTCGTACCAAACTTATTAGGCGGAAATACGAGCCAGAGCGGTTCACAACTGCGTAACATACCTAGTAACTAATTTGTACCTATTATCGACGGTGCGTTTTCAGATATTTGCGAAATGTAAGTTTAGAGGGAGACCAAAATAAGCCGCGTCTGGAATTCACCGCTGATGGTGTTTTGAAAGCAGCCGAACTCAAGATAATGAATTTAAGACGCGGTGATAACAAGCAGTTGGTATGGGAAGAAGTAAGTTGCGCCGCTAACGTACGAGTAACTTTAGGTAATTTGCGATCTACGCTGCCGTAGTACCTATACCTACATATTCCACTTTCGAGCAAACCGCAGCTCGAATGGATCGTAAGATGCTAGTTCAGTTATATTCGTAACTGCAGTTACGATGCCTTCCTACGCGAATGCAGGTAGTACTGTCGGCCCAATACTACGGACGCCCGCCCAGCTATAAGGTGGGCAAAAAGTGATGCGCTCGCTGTTGCAGTATTTCGCAAGTTGCCGCCAGTGTATATAAACCAAATATGGACTACAAATTTGTAAATTTATATTCCGGCTGTTTCAAATAACGCAGAAATTTATTTCTACCGTAGCTTCGTCGACGACGACGACGACGACGGGTAAAATTTATTAGAAATTTCACAATGCACTGCGGGCCAGACTTCGGATAATTTTGTACTAAATTGCCGATAAATGAAAAGACGAATTCAAATCGTCGCATCTCGTTTCGTAAACGAATAATATAAATTTTCGAAATGTCTCGAAATTCGCCGACGGACAATTTTATTTCGAAGCGTACGTAAAAATTTTGAAACAATTTATCGATTAATGATGAATCACGCTCCATCGCCTGTCCTCTTTCGGCGAGCAGCACCAGATTTCACGCCTACCTACGCGTAGTGATAAACGCCAAGTCAACCACCACCACCACCACCACTACCACCGTGCGTTCCATGAGCTTCCTCGACGTCCGAACTACGCCCTCCCTCCCTCCCTCCCTCCTTCTTTTTTCGCCTCGATCCGATCCGATCCGATCCGATTCGACGCACCTAGCTAATAGCCACGTACCTGAATTACTTTTTAGCTACTTACGTAACGTATTCGTATTCGTACACGCATACGTATACGCATACGCATACGCATACGCATACGTATACTAGTGTAGGCCTACACGTGCGCGTATGTGCGTATTTTCTACATCGACGTATGTACATGTTTTCACGCAACGTCGATGTAGTATCGTTATCGACAAACGGTGACCGACGCGTACGAGTTTTCTCATCTCAGTCTCTTTTTGCAGATCGGCGTTTGGAAGTCGTGGGAGAAAGAAGGCTTGGATATCAAGGACATCGTATGGCCAGGAAACAGCCATACACCGCCGCAAGGGGTGCCAGAAAAATTTCACCTGAAAATCACGTTCTTGGAGGAACCGCCTTACATAAGTCTAACGCCGCCGGATCCGGTTACCGGCAAATGTAACGTGAATCGCGGAGTACAGTGCCGCGTTGCGGTCGATGCCGACATGGAACAGTAAGTTGGATTAAATTCTATTTCGCATCGTTACCTACTACAAATACGTCGGTCGGTCGGTCGGTCGGTCGGTATAGCAGGCCCGTAGCCAGTTGGGTGCCAGGGCACGCTAAGCATCCTCTGGTGAAAGAAAATCTAATAAAGTGGTTTTTTTTCAAGCGTTAAAAAATAAGCTGAAATATCCATCCGTTTTTGGCCCTTCACTCTTGATACATATATCGAGGAAATTTTTGCTCTCGTTCCGCTCGAACTGTATTTTCTTAGTACCAGTACCGATGGAATAAAAGCGGACGGACGGACGGACGGACGAGCGACGGGTTTGGGAACTCGGACCCCTCTTCCGGCGATTTTTTACCTACTTTACTCCTTACAAAGATGAGAAAATGAAAATTTCTGCGAATAGAGCTTACGATGCGATAAAATGCTCATTTTTTTGACCCGTCAGCTATTCGTTGTTGCTTGTGGATCCTTTCGGATTTTGTGCTCGTGCAAAAAAAATATCGCTAGAAAAAAGCGCAACACCCCTCCCGCCATTCTCACCCTGGTTTCGTTAAGCGTGCTATCACCTAGAAACCAGCGAGCATAGCTCTACAAATGCGACGGCTGGCTACGGGCCACAAAATACGAGTACCCGGTACGTACACTTACGTGAGTACGTACCTTTCCTCATGTACGCGAGCATAACGTAGGCCTAGCTCTATATGTAATGTACTTGTGTATATGCTTCCTCGTAATTCTCTGTTTCTTACTGTTTTACTTCTATCCTACCACCTACTACAAACTACAAAGTACCTACCTACCTACCTACCTACCTACCTACTTAGCTAGCTAGTATCGTCTTCTAACTTACTCGCCTGCCAACATCTACTTACGTTAGTCGTATTCATTTTATCAACGTGCACGCGCGTACATGTACGATGCACATGTACGTACGCGCGTGCGCGTTGATGTAGGCTACGTATACGAGTACGCGTATGCGTGTAACTCGTACTCGTTGGTTTGATTCGACAGTGGCGAGTCATACGACTACTCGTACGACTCGCCGAGCAGTCATTCGTCTCGAAGGTACCTGGTACTTCGACTCGTCTGTTCATGATTTTGTCGCGCCGTTGACAAAATCGTAGCAAATGCAGCACGCTAACGAGTGGAGTGGAGTGGAGTGGAGTGGAGTGGATAACTCGTTACAAGTGGTCAGCGACAGCTGACGAATGCGAGTACTACACGAGTGCCACTCGTATCCCGTACATAGGGGCAAATCACTGGTAAGTGGTGAATACGATACGCGCCCAAGTACTCGTAGCTCGTACCTTCGTCTTATTACTACTACTACTACTACTACTACTACTACTACTACTACTACTACTACCTGCGCAAGTATAGCAACCGCGGACTGTTAATTTCGGTCCGGCGCCAATTCTACGCGTACGTAAGCGACAAATAACACAACTACGTGCTACCGAACTCGCGTCCAATGATGGAACTTCTCGCGAAGAATAAAAAAGGTACGCCGCCTCGCGCGCTGTGTCTAATTTGATTCGTGCGTACGACGTTGACCATAAAATTGACGAAATTGCGCAGATTCGAACAATTTTAAACGAGTGGCGGTCGCGTTATTCGCAACTAACGTATGCGGTGACAAGTTTTCGTAACGCGCGTTGCGTGGTCCTTTCAAAATAGGTACTATCGTATTCGTATTTACGGCAAATCGAGTATGCAACTTATTTTACGTACAACCTAATGGATGGATACCGTTGACCGTGATCGCGCTACGCACATTACGCGGTGTGGCAAACGCGCGACGTGGTGGGGCGAGGCGAGGCGAGGCGAAGTGCGGCGTGGTGGGACGAAACGTGAAATACGCGTTACATATTTTCTTATTCGAGGCAAACCGAGTATGCATTTTCATTAACATGGCGGCTAACGACTGGACGCCGCCGTGTTTATTTTCGTATCGAACAATACTAGACTACTAGCTAGTACCTAGTACCTAGTACCTGGTACCTAGTACCTACATTTATAGCTTTACGTATCAGACGCATTGCCTCGCAAATTACCGAGATGTTGCCGATTTTTACCTTTTCTTTTGTTTGGTGCGGTGTACCTGTTACCTACATGTATATAACGTGTGACTGGTGATAACAGCCGCCAACTTTAGCCGCGCCAGACCACTACGGCAGCATAGTAAGAATATTAAAAGAAAACAATTTTAGGCTTGGCGTTCCAGCGTAGTCGCATTTTTATTATTATTATTATTTTTATTTTTTTTCGCGAGCGACAATCAGTCGAATTTCAGGCAACATCGCGTACCGAACTTTTTTAATACGTACGTATCTACGCTAACGACAATCGTTCAGTTCGAACGAATTGACAAGTGGCAAGCTTCCGATATCGGTCTTGACGCGCCGAATGATGACTAGCCTTTGTACGAACCCGTGTCTAGCTTGGACGTAGGTATGAGAAGATCGAAAGGTCAGGTGCATACCGGTTGGTGGTGATGGTGATGGGAAAACGGTATCGGCGCTTTAAAATACGTACGTATCTAGTGACGACGAATAATGCACTGCTGCAACTACGAGTAAATGAAATTTCAATTTTCGTACTTCGTAAGATGTTCTCTAGAGGTGGTGTAGTGGTCGTTTAATAGGCATCAGACATATAGTCGAAATGTCTATTTTTCTTTTTTTTGCCTATTTATTTCTTTTTTAACGTGATAACTCGAGTAAAAATGATCCGATTTTCCTGAAAAATCATCTATGGCAGACAAAACTGAATTAAGAAAAGCGATTATTGAAATCGATCATTGAAAATTTACGCTCTACGTATATTTCAGGGGCGGCGGGAAGGGCGGAATTTGCCAAGGACAAATTTTCTTCGCAGTTATTCAAAAAATTGTGAAATAACGCGTAAAGCGACGTATTTTAAAAACCTCTGAAAAGAGGGGAGGAATGGCGAGAACTTGCTATCAATTTTCGAACTTCGAGTCAATTTTGCAAGTTGGAAAAATTGAGTTGTAAATTTGAAATTTTTACCGAGTACGTTATTTTGAGGTCCTTTCCCAACTACTGCGACCCCTTTCCGCAGGAAGCAAAATTCTGCCAAACCCTTACCCTACATGCAGTACATACTTGGTCTAGCTGGACCTAACAGTTGCGTGAGAATTATTGTTGGAATTAGCATTGAGGAAATTTCGATTACGGTGCAATTGCCGCGATTATACGAATAATTAATGTACCTGTTTTAAGAGAGAAATTAGGTAGGTATATGCGAAACATTTTTAGAAAACGTGCATGGAAAAACACTTGTAATCAGGGGGCTGGGTTGAAATGAGTCACTTTCTTTTTCCACTGCAAATAAGAAAAAAAATCCGTTTTCACATCCGATGTTTATTCGCACGCGACTAGGTACAATATAAGTAGAATAATTTTCAGCAGCAGCGTAGTAAGGAAATCGCCGCCCCGGAGAATTCAAAATTTTGTCGCCCCCCTCAAAAAAAGAATTCTAAGGCTACGATGAAAATAAAAATATCTATACGTAGATTGTAGAACATATTTTTTTATCAATTATAATGTAAGGTTATAACTTTATTTTTCGGGATTTCATTTCCGCAAATTGAT